>VDFB02267081.1:0-24864 GCA_007258455.2 Sequoia sempervirens | reverse complement strand
GGAGTTTCTAGCTCAAACCCTAGTTCTCCATGGTGGCTAAATGTAGAGCCCTATTTTCTCCCAAGTTTCCAAGTGAAATGATGTTCAAAATGTGAGATAGGGGCCAGGTTTGGTGTTAGGGTTTTCCCATGTGCTTAATTCAAATGTGATTTTAATCACATTCTTTTTCAAAATCAAATGCCATATTAATACCTTGTTCATTGCCTTATGAGTGGTCATGGTAGATCGATCCTAGCCTTATTTATTTTCTTTAATTTTTAGAGAAAATCATATATGATTTGGCCCTTTCATTCTAGGGTGAGTCTTCCTTGTGCCTTAGAAATATTTCGCGTCTTACATAAAAATCAAGTTTATAACCTTAGGTCTCATAATTTTGTCTATGTTTTGAGCACCCTAGGTTTCCCTCTTTGACTATGGAGTAAACATAACATGTGCATGAAATTAGTTTTTATGGTTTTCTCATAGAAAATAAAAATAAATAAGGGCCTTGTCTTTAATATTTTTATTTTGCAAAGTATGAAATTTTATCCAGAATTGTAAAATTAGAATATAATTTAAGATCAAACTGAAGTCAAGGTGGCATCAAAGGGGAATGTAACAGGGATTTCCATTTCTAAAACTAAAAAATTTAAAACATTAATTAAGTAATATTCTTATGAATTTCTTAATTAATTGTTATCTAAAGCAGTACTTGAGTTGTCATTGAAAGTTTCTATCTTGAGTTAGAGTTCTTGGGTGGATTTAGAAAAGAGATGACAAACTAGATTTTCTATTCTTGAGCTGTTTGCACATGATTTTCATGATTTTTGGATGGACCCTTTGGAGATTGAAAGTTTCCATCTTTTTGATGGAGTTCGGAGTAGGTTATGGCACTATTTTTTAGGCTTTTTCATTGAGCTAGAAAATGGGAAAAACTACCATTCTAAGATGCAAATGAAGCTGATTTTTCTATTCTCACCATTGATATCACTTGAAGGCTATAAGTTAGAGAAATTTTAATTTTCTTAGGGATTTAGAATTCTATTTCTTGCTCTCATATTCACTAAAGAGAGACTTGTAAACTTTTTTGAATCAGACTTTGATCTTGTACTCCTTCATTTTTTAATAAAAACAATAGGCTTCTCCTTCCCGTTTTCTTGTCTAAATTTTACAATATCAATTGATGTTGACTATGATCAAGAGTTGAATCCTCTTTAGGTCTTGGTTTTTTGAATTTTGTTTTAGAAGTCTATTCTAATTAAGGTTGCATTTTGTGTTCCATTAGTGATCCTTTGTATAAATTACTGTTGAATTAGGTAGTTTCAGGGTGGAATTTTATGAATCAAAGCTGTAAACAAGATTGTTGTGAGTATAAAGTTGTCAAGGCCACTAAATTTCTAGTTATCATCTTAGGCTGTAGGGTTTACTTTTCAGTTTTGTTCCCTTCCCTTTCCCTTGAAAGTCTTTAGGTTAGATGGTTTACTAGAGGGAACCCACCTGCTTTGGAGATTGACTCTCACTCATTGATTTACCCACAAATCAGAGAGTGTTTCCATGTTGCAACAGGATAGGAAAGTATAACTTGGCTAAGGGAGCAATCCTAATTTCCAACAATGACATTGACATTAAGTGAATATTTCTTTTTTTCTTGCAAATGATAACAATGAAGACCACTAGTGTCCATCAGTTCAAGATGTACTACTATCAAAGTTGGTTTAGAGGAATATTTTGTTAGAGTGTTAATAGTAAGTGAAGGCTTGTTTGATGGTTTTATTTCAATCAAAGGGAAATAACCAAGATCACGAGTTGTTTCTTGCATGTTAGGCTCTATAGGAACACAAATACCTTGTTCTCCAGCACCACATCCTTTTCCACTATATCCAAGTTGTTTCATCATTTCGTAACCTTTTCCATAAATATTCTTGATTTGTTTTGGATTTGGTGGTTGCTGATAATTAAGTTCATCAAATTTTGTTGCAGAATTTTCTTTTTCTTCTAAAGTGGTTGATGTGGATGCTTTCGAAGGTTCTTCTGAGTTTTGTGTTGACATTACCACTTTTTCTTTTCCCTTATCTGAATCTTTGTTTATGATCTTGTATTCTCCCATGAATGTTGGTTCGAAATTCAATGATCGTAAATCATCTAGTGAGATCTGTGTGAAGGGTTTAGGAAATCTATCTTTTTGTTGTTCTTGCATGGGTTATACTTGTGTAGTTGGTGTCAATGTGTTTAAAGAATTCTCTTCATCTTTGTCAATTTTCAAACAATTGTGTGGTTCAGGGTTAGCTTCAAGTGTGTAAACTTTGTTGTTATAGACATACTTTATTTTATGAAGAGTGGAAGGCACCCCATTCATTGCATGAATTCATGTTCTGTCTAAAAGAAGATTATATGAAATCAATCATGAGACATAACATTGATTGGTGTTTGTAATGTGGCCTTTCCAGCTTTAATAGGTAAAGTGATTACAACAAGCGGTTGTTTTCACACATTATCAAAGCCATTAATAGAGAAAGAGATAGATTAGGATTTTGATTTATCAACACCAAGCTTATCCAAAAGGTTTACACTACACACACTTAAGGCTGAGCCATTGTTAACAAAGGTTCATTTTTTCCCTATCGTATTACATTTAGCGATGATCATGAAAGCATCATTTTGTTTTTGCACTTCCAAAGGAGGGAGTTCACATTTTTGGAAAACAATGTTAGTGTTTATTCCTTAAATCAAGGATGCACTAGAGGGAAACACAACTTGTTACAAGGCTATTTGAAGCATAGTGTGATAATTAGGTGAATTTTGAGTTAATTCAAGCTAAGGACTAAATAACATAAATTGAAGGACTTAATTTAGAAATAGTGATTAGGTTAGATATCAATAAAATAGATAGTCATATGCATAAAATAAGATAATAAAATTTGAAACAACGACCATGTTGTGATGTCTATATCCCATTTTTTAATCAGTTATCATTATAAACTTCATTTTAGAATTTATATCATATAGCAGCTTCATTCTTACTAGCATATTATCTATTACTTTCTATAAATAAGTCAAATAATCATTAACCATTGAAGTTTCCTCTTAGTATATTAAAATATATCACTAGGAGTTATTTATTCTTGACCTATTTTGACATTTTGACTTATAATACTAAAGAAAAAAATTAAGTTAAGAAGTTCTATAAGGAGATATTATAAGTGGCATTAGAGCTTGTCAAACTTGCCAACCTATGAAGTTGGATAACTGAAAGGGAAAGGAGATACTACAATAGGGAGATAAGAAAATAGTGGGAACCTATCTGAGATCCAAAAGGAAGATCAACCTCCAACATCTTAGGCATCCACAATAGTTCTAAATATAGAAGTAGTGAATAAGGAGATGATAATATGGGAGACAAAGACATTAACAATCATATTGACCAAGTCATGGCGAAACAAAGGGTTACTCAATAGTGGATGGCACAATTGTTGGACTCATTGTCTCAAATAATGATAAATACAAACAAGAGTAACAAAATTGGTAATAGTAGAGGAATTGAAGACAATTAAAGCAATAATAGAACTCCAAAATAACTGATCCTAAATATAGACATCTTTAAATTTGGAGGCTCTAATTTATCCAAATTCATCCCCTTTCGTCTTATTTTTGTAATACTGCTATTATTTAATTAATAGCTTTAATTCTGCCAAATCCCTAAGGTATTTAATCAATAATACATTATCTCTTTAATCCTCCTTCCATCAATTGAATTAAATAAATATTCCATTTATTTAATTCCCTTCATGTCACATCCTCCACGTTTTGTATCTTATCCCAATCCGATCTCTAATCATCATTAAGGTGTGCACATGCCTAACCTTGATTAGGATAAAATACAAGATCCTCCAACTTTTGCAAGTTGGCCTCTAATCTCTCTTAGCCACCTAACCTCTCTAAACCCCCATCAACTTGTCTAATCACCCCTTTAGTCAACTCTCTTCCCATCCTGAAGGAATTTTAAATTCCTTTTTGTCTTCCCAAAGTCCTTTTGAGGAATTTTTAATCATGCCTCCCCCATCTTCCATGAATATAAATTCTTTTCTCTTCCCCCATGTCCTTATGACATGTGTCCTCGGTCAAACTTTATTAAAGGATTTTCCTTTCGGCAAGCAGCACTCCATCTCCCCATGTGGACTTTTTAATCCACTTCTTAATCTCCACGTAATCAAAAGGAATTTTTAATCTCTTCACTTCTTCCCACATGTCCTCCTTTATTCCTATTCTTTTCCCATCTCCACACAGAGAATATTTGAGGAATGTTTCACCCCTACATTTCCTCTCACTTCCACAGGGACAAGACCCCCTTTAGAGGTGAGATCTTGTCCAATCCCAAGGTACTTTTGTAGCCCCCTCCCATGTCAAGTGTACCATCCTTCCACCTCATGTACACTTCTCCATCTTTTAGGTTATATCACATGCCACATAACAGATAGAGGGCTCGTGAGTTATCAACTCCACCTTTAGCTCCTACATTCGATCATTGGTGGCTTCCACCCACATCTGATTTCCTAGAGATTTTAAAATCTCTATAAATACCCCCTCTTTTCTCTCATTTTGGGAGGAGATCATTTTGCTAGCCAAACTCTTGCAATTTTATTTCTCAATCTACACTTAGCCATTTTCATGGTTTCATCCATTTCCATCCATCCTCACATCATCATCTAGTTTGCATATCTTGCCATCCAAGGAGCATACACATCAAAGATTGAAGGGCCAACCAAAGGACAATTTGAGACAAGGTATAAAGTTCCATTTGTTGCTTTTATCTTGTGTTGATTCCAACTTAGGCTAATCTTGAGGTGTAGGTTGTTTTGGTGTTTATTTGCACTCTTTAGTTTGCTGCTCATTTTCTAAACGCATACATTCGACCTATCACACCCACAACTAGTTCTAGACCTATGATACTTACCTTTCCACCTAGAATTTATCTACAAGGAGGAAACAAACTAACATTTGTAGAGTTACAAGATCAATTCCACCAAGATTGTATAGATGGAGGATTGCAAACACATATATCCCTAAAAGAGTACATGGACCTAAGGATGAAAAATTTACCTAATAAAGGTAATAGAGACCATAATAATGATCTAAGGAGGAAAATTGGTAAAATTAGCTTGCCATACTTTGATGGTTTAGGAAATACCACACCATGGTTGTGGTTCCAAAAATTTGATACATACTTCCAACTCAATCCCATGCTAGAGAGTGAAGCAATCAGATATGTCACCTTACATCTAAATAGTGTGGCTCATGAAGGGTGGTATCATGACATGATCACTTTGGGCTATGAACAAATCACTTCATATGTGTCCTAAATTCACAGAGAAACTAATAGGGAGATTTGAAAAAAAGGACCTAGAGCTCCACTTTAAGGATTTGGAATAACTAAGGCAATGTGGAACTATTGAAAAATATATTGTCTAATTTCAAAGGGTTTGAGTGTTTCTCACCGACATCTTTGAGATAACATTTCTTGCCATATTCATGGATGGCCAAATGGACCCTTTAAGGGGTTGGGTAAAAGCCATCAACCCTAGTACACTTCAAGAAGTCATTAAGAAGGTTAGGGATCTGGATTCTAGTGCTAAAAAGAACAATATAACATCTAAGGGGCCCCATTCCAAAAGGAAAAAATAGCACAACATATCTCAAGGGAATGGCCAAAAAGAGAATGGATGAAGAAATTAGGGAAGAGTTAAGAAGGAAGAAACTTTTCTTTACTTGCAAAGAACCTTGGACACTAGGGTATAGATGCCTTGGAAAAGGAAAGGTCAATTACATAGAAGTCATGACTAGCAGTTAGTAAGAAGATAAATCTGATGTAAGAAGTTAGCAAGAGGAAGTCAAGGAAGAAACACCAAGAGAAAAAAAAAATATACCTTAATAAAGGAATGATGGTATAATTTCCACTATGACTAGAACTCCAAGATTTAGTTCATTTAAATTTTGTGAGGTATTGCAAGGAAAAAAGATAATGATGCCGATTGAGAGTGGAGCCACTCACAACTTTATTGATTCAGCATTAGTCACCAAGAAAGAGCTAGAAACAGTTGAGAATGAAGGGTTTAATGTGATGATGGTGGATGGCTACCAAATATCTTGTTCAATATAAGGTACCAAAACTAAAGATTATAATTGGTGACTACATCGTAACCGATGACTTCTAATTTGTAAAGTTGGGTGATACCAACGCTATAATTAGAATCCCATGGATGATGTCCATTGGCAAGTATTCACACAACGTTTAAACTATGGAGTTTAAGTTGAAGGTGGATGGTAAGAAGGTGGTATTTAAAGGACTATCTGATGGAGCTCCCTGAGTTGTTTCAACCAAAAAGGACGGAAAGCATATTTAGGCATGGAGATATAGCTTGGGCTGCATAATTTATTATCCTTCCCAAATCATCAAGTGACAAGACAAGCCATCCTAGATAAGCATAGTCTTATTTTTGGGGATATGCCACCAGGGAGACCACCTCATAGAGGATTTGAAAAAACTATTGAATTAAAAGAAGTTGTCAATCCAGTTATCACCATGCCATATCAACATACCAAAAAGTTTAAGGATGAAAGGAAGTGCATCAAGGAATTACTAGAAATGGGTCATATAAGACCTGGCTCTATTCCATTAGCATCTTTCATGGTATTAGTTAAGAAAAAGGATGGAACTCTATGAATGTACATTGAATATTGAGTATTAAACAAGAAAATGATCAAAAAATGGTATCCAATCCCGTAGATTGATGAATTAGTGGATGAATTACATGGTGCAATATATTTCTCAAAAATAGACTCAAGATCGAGGTAATATTAAATGGGAGTTTATGAATAGGACATCCATAAGACCGCCTTTCATTTTCACTATGGTCATTATGATTTTTTGGTCATGTCTTTTGGCTTGACCAATTCCTAGCCACATTTCAGTCTAGTATGAACCATATATTCAATAACAAGCTACAAATTTTTTTCTCATATTCTTTGATGAAATCCTCATATATAGAAAGAAATGGGAAGATCATTTGAAACACTTGGATGAAGTATTGGGGATCATGGAAGTAGAATCTTTTACACCCCAATTGTGTAATTACTATTTACTATTACTATGTAGGGTAAATGTGAATGTAAATAATGGATGAATAAATTATACTTGCACTTTGTTATCAGTTCTTTATGAATGAATATCATCTCATTTAATGTTATATAAAGGAATGTATTTATGTGATTGAATGAATATTGAATTGATATTCTAACTTTGGAGATGTACTATGTATATTGTACATTTTGTGAACAAATGATTTTCGTGTGCATGTGTTAGTGGTTGCAGACCTATATATGTTCAATTCCTTCGGGCTAAGGGGAAGTATCACTCAGGAGAAGGTGTTGGTCAGTTAACTGGTAACGTAACCTATCTGAGCTTGCATACACTTATAGTGTAGTAAAATGCATACCCTTGCATTTTCACACTTGTTTGGGCCCACCTTTCTTTATTTATGCTTATTTATGGCTTAATTGCTCTTATTTTTCATTCAAAAGCCCTATGAATTATATCTTTTTATGGTGAATCCCGAAAAATATCAAATGATAAATGGTAATTTAATGTTTTGTCTATGTGTCCCTAATTTTTGGACTAGGACTAAAATGCCACCTAGGGCATCATTTTCCCCCAAAGGTCTTGGGACCTAGATTTCAAATGCATCTTAAATGGGCCCCTTTTTCATGTCTATGCCCCGAGATTTGAGCCTTGGGACTAAGACACCATCTAGGGCATCTTAGTCCTCCATAACACTTTTTCACAACATTTTTACATTTCCACACATCCTAGGTACACATACCCTAACTTGTTGTAGCTTAATTTTATCATTTGTACTCATTATTTGGCTTGCATTACTAGGTTTTGTGAGTTGAATGTTAAAGTATCTTTTCCAAGCATTTTCTTGGTGATGAACCCCAAAAATCTTGAAGTGTTAAAAGGGCACACGATAAATAAGAGGGGGGGTGAATCAATTGTCACCAAAATTTAACTTAAAACTTCAATACTTATTAACTTCACAAGCACACTATTCTTTTATTAAGTATGAACATAAAATGTAGATATCAGAAAGAAAAGTTAACACAAAGAACATTAGATTTTACGTGGAAACCCCAATGAGGGAAAAACCATAGTGAGGATTAAATCACAATATAAAGTAGCTCCAAAACTAAATATATAAGATCACTGCCGAGGGCTCACTGCCCAGAATAGGACTCATTGTCTAGATACAAAAGCTCATTGCTTACAAGAAGGCTCACTTCCTACAAAAAAATGAAAAAACAAAAATTGGCTTCACAGCCAAAATGAACTAAAAAGAGTGCACCTAATAAGTGATGATAATTAAACTGAATTGACACACTTCATCATATTCACACTTCTTCTCCTTCGCATTCACAACTACCTCATCGATCTCTCAATCTTCAAAAACTTTTCAACATATATACTCAATCCATCTGCAAGCATCAATTAGGTCAGCCTAATTAGATGCATCTCCTTGTTTACCAAAATTACTAATTATCAGCTTCGAGTATTTCAAAAATATTTCCAACCAATAAACCAAAATGTGTAGCATACTTTATTGTGTCAACATAGACATAAGATAGGTCACACTTATATCTACATAACATAAATTGATTCACCATATCACAACTTATTCATGAAGTCGGCTAGAAATAGACTTAATTACAAAAATTAATCAACAGAATAATGTTGATACGTCGTATGAGAACCAGAGCATTAGATATTTTGAATATACATGCTTTCAAAATCCATAAACTATTTCCCAAAATTGCAAGCAACAATTATCAACCATAGAGGATTGCTGACTAAAATACTAGAGGGTGTAGCTTGTATATCGATTCAGATATTGGACCAAAATAATGGATCAAGTGTTGACATAGACTTGCAATCACAACCTATATAACATGGAGTAAAAGCACAAATTTGTGTCACACTTTCAAGCAACTTATCAACACAACTTAATTTAAGTATTTCTAACTAAAAATCAATTTTGGTCAAACATATAATCTAGTAAGATTCATTCTAGCTAAGTTAGATACTTCCACAACTTTCTCAACTAAAATTGTTGGCTAAAAATATATGGAGCATCACTTTGAGTCCAATTTACCAAAAAAATAAGTTTTTTTGAAAAAATTGAGGTTTCAATAAATCCTACTAATGTAAATAACATTTTTTTAAAAATATAAAATAACCCTTTTGTAGATCCATAAGTGTAGTTTTCAAAAATATATTTATTTTAATAGTTTAATTATTATCTATATTTTATTTTTTATTTTTCCTAAAAGTAGGTTATCAACAAAAAATATTAGGTTGATTACCATGCCAAGGAAAAGTACTAAAAATTATTTTAAAAATTTGAAAAAAATATGATGTACTAGATACAAGAATCTATTTCAAGATGGTATAATTTTTTTTCCATTTTAGATAAATATTTAATATGAAAGTTGACGTATGATGGAAACAATCATTTCTTGATTCACACACATTTTAATATTTATTTAAGAATATATATTTATCAAAATTGGAAAAAAATGTATCCGTGCACTAAAATTCTAAGTTATAAATACACAGAAAAAAATTGAAAGAAAAAAAATTACTATTAAAAGTTTGATGTCTCATGCAACTTCATTTTTTAGTATTTTATCAACTAAATCATAGTGTTAATTTCTTAAAAAATAGTTAAATATATATATATATTAAAAAAATACAATCATAAAATATACTAAAAATACATATTTTACTAGTTTACATCATTTCAAAATTCGAAACATATATGCCACTTTTTAGTGATTCAAGTTTAAAAGTTGCATCAGTATTGGTTGTTTACTTTTTAAAGTGTGACACAACTTTGTGCTTTTAGCCTATGGTGACATCAATGACAACCCAAAAGTGTAGAGATAGTCATTCTTCTTCATTCTTTCAACAATCTCCCCCTTTGTCATTAGTGGCAACATGTGCCAAAATTTACAAAATACAACATTCTCTCCTCCTATCACCTTAGTTGTCCACATAAATCTCTCACCCTTTGACATCAATAGCAAAGGGCGGCCAAAAGGTAGGATGTAAACGTATGTATATGATAACCTTGTATATACACATAAATTCTAGTTTCCTAAAACATTCAAATGAGGATGACACTTTTTACATGAAAGATTTTCTTGTACCTCTCTCTTATGACTAGAAGAATCATTTTCTAAGCAAGCAAAATTGAATTCGTTATTGTTCTCATACCTTCCAATAAAGATAACTACGTAAAGGAGGATTTCTAATTAGAAGACAAACACAGTTGTTCACAATTTTCTACATTAGATAGAATTCTAGAGAGATGATCCAACCAGACCTCAACAACTTCCTTAACCAATCAGAAGGTTTTAAACATATCTTCTCTTTGCCTTTGAGTAGTCAAAAACTCAACTTGCAATTCACCAACTCTTATTCTTTGTTTTCCATCACTGTCTTTGAAGAAAACAAAGTTCTTTCCACTACTATTCATCTCAGCTTCAGTGACTTCAATTCTGCTTCTGAAATTGTCAACAACTATCAACCACCAGAGACAATACCTGTAGATGTCAAATATTTCTTTGATTCTCCTTTTGAAAATTTCATCTCATTCTCCTTTAGTTGTTGTTCCATTTCCTTTATTTTCCTATGATCAAATTCTTCCAATTCAACTCCTTTCAACTTCATTTGAATGGTGCCACTTGATCCTCTATCCATTGTCATGATATTTATGAATTTATTTTGTTTAGTCAAAACTTATTCCTTTTTCCTTCTTCCCCTTTGTAAACTAAGAAATAATTCCTGAGTATCTATAATTATTTTCTTCAGAATTTCTTCAAATCGCTTTGAAATTGCTCCAAGGCTCCTTCCAAACTCTTCAAGTGATCAAAAAAGAATTACAAATTTTACCTTATATACCATCGATTTTACGTAATTCACATTAAATGTGGTAGACATCAAAATATACTAAAACCATTATTTTAAACACAGAAAACCCTAATTCGATCTGTAAATTAGCATGACAACATTATTTCTTCTAGTTTATTTTTCAAATATTTTTTTTATTCATTCTTCACAATATATCCTCATGCCAACCTCTCACACACCATTCATCTAAGGGTTTTTTACAGTTTTCCAATAATGCTCCCCCAAGACCATGCTTAATCTAGTTCCTGAAGAATTGTTTGTACTGGATGAGGGTATAGACACATCAACAGTTTTAGGTTCTTCTTTATTCCTCCATATCTTATTCATCTCTTGCTTCATCTCTTCTTTGTTGATCTTCTTTATTGGTTCATTCTTCTCTACCAGAGTAGACGTCTTTCCCTTCTTACTTTTGCAAACCTTTGAGATATGTCTAGGTTTGTTGCAATTATAGCAGACAACACCTTTCTAATTAGTCTAATGTTCATTACTTCTTGATCTAGATTGATTTGCTTTGTGTCCAACTTTGTTGCAGGTATAGTAGTAGCCATTAAAGGATTGATTCATTTTTCTTCCATTAAACCTATTCATCATCACTCCACTCATCATTCTCACCTGAGATCTACATTTAGTAGCTTTATGTCCAATTTTCTTGCATGAAAAACATTTTCCAAAGAAAGAACTAGGAAATTGATTCATCATGCTCCTGCATTCTATTGCCTTGTGACCATATTTATTATAGAAAAAGAAAATACCATTTGAAAGACATTTGGATACCTTGTGCATTAGGCTATCCCATAGGTAGTCTTTGTAATACTTTAATTTTGAGCCCTCTTTTGTATTGGTCTTTGATTTCGTCCTTTAAATTTCACCTTATTTCATTTCCTAAGCCACCGCTATTTCATTTGTTTCTATCCAACAAGTAATTTCTTTAAGATTGTCGAAGTTATTTTGAAATATTCTCACGTGCTTTTCCCCTTTTCTCCATTTCAACTCAAGCTGAATCGCCTCGCCTGCTGTTTACATCTTATCCGATTTTGTTCTCAATTACTGTAAATAGGAATTCCTTCAATTCTCTTTTTCTCTACAAGCACTTTCAGTCCACTATCTCTTTGTTTCTATTGTTCACTCACTTCTTTGTGTCTTTCCTTGAATTTCTCTAATTTTTCTTTCAGTTTCTGGACACATCCATTTGCATTGTCAAGATTTTCCTTTAGATATTTGTTTTTAGTTTCAACTTTGTTAAGGTCCTCAAGTGCAGCCCGTAGTTCTTCTTTATCATCTATTTGATCAACCTTCACTATCTTCCTCAAGTGATTAAGCTCTATCCCAAGGAACTAAAGCTCTAATACCAATTGTTAAAAAGGAACATGACAACTAAGAGGAGGGTGAATTAGTTGTCACCAAAAATTAAACTCAAAAATTTAACTTATTAACTTCACAACCACACTATTTTGTTATTGGCATGGATATGAATGTAGAGTGTGACATAGACTTTTGGGAACCCTGTATGCTTGCTCTTCCCAGGCTTTCCACCTAGAAAGAGAGAGATCGGGGCTCCTAAAATAATTTTTCTATGCACACCTCGCTAGGGATGTATTCAATGTGGTATGATGTCACCGAAGTGGTCTAGATGAAATTGATTGATTAAGATAATCTAAAATGGCAGCAAAAAGTGCAATTTAAGCTAAGGTTTGAAAACAAAAGCAGCCATGCGTAACATAAGGGCCGGTTAAATCGAAAGTGCAGCACTTTGATGTTGTGTGATGCCTGGAGTAACTTAATGCCTGATTATTTTTTTGATTTTCATGTTGGGACTCCTATCTCACCAAGGGTGGCAACTCTAATCCCTTTTGTTGTTGAAAAAAGTGTTGGAGCTAATTTTTGACAACAATGCTACAACTAGATTTGGAAATATCTAAATGTTGGGTTGTCTGGGTCAGGCTTCTATAGGAAAAATATATAAACACTCAAAATTCTTGCAATATGATGAGCTGACCTGAAGAGCCTTAGTTGGACTTGATTTCCACCCCTTCAACACCCCAAACCTTACAAATCTGTAAAACAAAGCTACAAATACACATGTACAAAGGGAAAAAATATTGGGGGGTTAGTGAATATGGGTTTTCCTTGGTCAAACCCTACTTTGGTAATCAAACCCAATAGAGATAAATGAAATGTAAAGGAAATGATAAATGAATAACATGCAAGTGTTACAAACTTACCAATGTCCTTGAGCATGCAAATCTGAAGTGATGTCAATGGCTACTCCAAAGTGCTTGAAAATGCTTGAATTGATGATGCAAAATGCTTGATTTCTTGAATGACTCAGGAGATTGAATGCTTGAATGAATTGATTTTTATAGAAGATGTAAAATGAGGTGAAAATCAATTTCTATTTATACAAATCTTATGCCTTTACTATCTATTCATACCTCATCACAGGTCAACATGAAGTGAATTTGAGTAAAATATCAAAAGAGATTTTGAAATATTTTGAATTTGGGGCCATGGGGACTCCATTCACCACCCTCGTGAATGGGTCCCACCTACACCTAAAACCAAGCAAGCAAGTCGTAAATAATGTTGTGTGTTTAATGTTTTTATTGGGATAGGGACCCAAAAATATAATTAATATAAGCATATGAGGGCATAAAGAGACAAAATAGAGTAATGAGAAGCGGTATAAATAGTGAAAATATGCTCTAGAAAAAAGCATGAAATCTTGTTACAAGACTTTTACAACACTTCAAAATAGGACTTGTTAATGAGCTTCTAAAAAGGTGGTTTTAGGTACCATACTAAATAGAGTCTAGAAGAATGTAGAAATATCTTACAAAAACTTCACCAATACAATCTTCACAAGATGTCGCTCTTTGAATTTTAGCACCAAAATAAGCATGTTCAAGCTAAGATACACCATAAAATAGAAGTAACATAGTTCCAACACCATGAAACAAGACCCAAAAAGACCATGAAAATCATTAAAATAAATTTTGATGACACATTTAGCCCCCACTTTCGTGAGAGAAAATTGCTTCCTTACACTAAAGTAGTGATGAACATTGAGAAGAGGGTTGGAGAAGAGGGTTCAAATGCACTTACATTAGCAAGATGGAATGCAACAAACAAAAGGGATGATCAAGCTCGCATGATGAATATCCCATGATAGACCTAACATAAGAACAAAGGATCACACAAGTGTTGAGAAGAATTGAGTGAAGCTTCGATCATCAATCCAACTAGTTGTGAAAAGAGATCTAGGTTATTTGTTTGAAAAATAAATGTGTACTCACTATGGGGCCAAAAAACTAGTTGTTCATGGGGCGAGAAAGCCCAAAAAGTAAGATACATATGCTATTTGGTATGCACTCACAAATACAAAAGTGGCTGTGGGGAAAATTCATGCCACTAGGTGGGCTTCCTGCTCAACCATGCCAAAGCTATACCCATTTGATAACTTTAACAAGGTGCCACAAAGACAAAAAAAATACAAATGTTGGTTTAGGTTTCATAAGATAAACAAAATAGGATGGCACCATAGGAATGCAAGTTGTGTTATGCAAGGCGTCCAAATGAGAATGCAATATGTAAAAATATTATGTGCAATATGTTCAAAGGAGTCTTGTTTAGTTCATGCAAGGTTAGTCACTTATGGAACATTGTGTCTAATGTCTTGAAGAGACGACCAATCAAAGAATAGTATATTCACAACTTAGGGGATGCAGTCCGCCGCATTAGTCCACCAAGAGGAATGCAATATGCTACGCTAGATAATACTTATGAAGGACATCACACCCAATGACATCCACAAAGTGACAAACACATCACATAAATGACAAGGCTTCACTAGGAACCAAGAATGCAAATGAAATAATGGTAATGAATGCCCCCCACTTTTAAAGGAATTGCTACACATCGTTCTATGAGAAATTACTTGAAAGTAAAGAAGAGGAAGAAAGCGAGACATGAGATCTAACTTGGAAAGTTGTATGCCAAGTCATATGTTTCAAAGTTAAGCTATGTCATGTGAAGGAAGATGAAAAGGAAAGAAGGGAGTTTCCCCCCAGAAAAGAAATCACACCACACTCATAAGGGATCTATGGATTTGAGGTTAGTATGTTCATTACTATAGTGTTTTTATGAAAGAGCTCATAACTGTCATCATTCCCAAAAGTGAATAGAACTAGAAGAATGACACAAAGAGAGTGAAAACAAAGGAAAATAAATTTCTTTTTGAGTCAACATGGAAGAGACATTGCAGTCTCAATGCTTTGCATCATCCCCAAAGGGAAAACAAAAGCAAAAAGAAAAAATAAAATGAAAGTGAAAAAGCTTTGGGTCAACATGAAGGAGACATTTCGGTCTCAATGCCTTGCATCAACCCCAAAGGAAAACACAAGAAAATAAAAAGTAAAAAGGGAAAGGAAAAGGGGTTTTTAGTCAACATGGAAGATACATAGGGTGTCTCAATGCTTTGCATCATTCCCAAAGGGAAAACAAAAAACAAAAGTGAATAGTATAAGGAACAACAATTAGAAGAATAGAGATACACATAGAAGAAGTGTAAAAAGAGAAGGAAACATCAAAAACACGATACAAGGGGAACATGATATGCACATAAAAAGAAAGAAGAGAAAGAAAAAAGGCTAGCTAGGCAAAGGAAAGTCAACCATCTAGCAAGTCATTTGTCTCCCAATCATGTTTAGTGTAATGTGAAGGCGGTTGACTATCCAAAGGAGGAAATGCAAGTTCTGAACTAAGGGTTGTACTAAGTTCTTCACTTGGTAGAGAGGATTTATCATTTAAGCTCATTGTAGATGAAAATAAAGAGTTTAAATCATTGTGTGTTTCTTTGTCTGTTTTAGCAATCGTCCCATCATAATTGTCATCATCAAGATTAATAACGATGGGAGGATGAAGGGTGATTTCTAAGGATGGATGTATCAAACGTGTTGGCTATTGAATATGTTTGTTTTGTTGTGATGGTGGTATAGGATTATTGTGTGGTTGCTTAGGAGAGGGAAGGTGATCATCTATTACTTCTATCAAGGGTATAGGTTGATTTTCTTTATTGTCTATTAGGAAAGATTGACAAGAAAGGAGACAACGACAACGCCTTCATTCCCTAGCACCACAGTTCCGTTTAATTTGGTTTTGTAGTTGTTGAGGTGTAAGAGCGGATTGAGTCATCATAGGTTTGTCTACTTCTGAAGGGGAAGAATAGAGGAAACCAAAGAAGAGGTATCAACCACTTTATCTTTTGCTTTATATACTTGTTTGGTTCAAGGAGGCTGAATAGGTTTTTGTGCCAAGTTCCCTTTGTCATTTCAACAATGGTGGGGAAGGGTCTAGAGGGATTTGTTTTGAATTTGTGTTATTTTTTTAACTGTCATGCTCAGGTGTAATCATAGTTTCATCTAGGATAAGATGAATGGAAGTGGATGGAGATGTATTATGAAGAGATAATTCAACGATCATTTTAGCTTTAAAATTTTGATAAGCAATGTAAATGAAGTCCTTTCAAGGGGTGATAGGTTTTATGGGTGTAGGCCAAAAGGATTCTAATGAAAATCTACCTTTGGAAGATAAAGGATTTAAGCCACTATGGTGTATGGTGACTACCTCATTTTCATGTGGAAAATTTAAGCATTTGTGAATGACTGATGGGACCACTTTCATTAAGCGAAGCCAAGAAAGGCCTAGCCACAAAAGAAATTCGTTAGATTGTGGAAAAATGGAAAATTTTACCTCCAAAGTATTATGTCCTATGTGTAAAGGTAGAATGATCGATTCAATCATAGGGCATGCAATTTACCATGATGTGTTTTGATCCATGTAGTCGATGGATTATAGTTATCTTGATATAGATCATGTAATACTAAAAATTATTCTATTATCACGTTCTCAACACAAGCGAGATCTATTAATATACCATTAGTGGGTTTATCATAGATTCTACCAGCTATGTAGAGAGGACCATTAGGAAGCTTTTGTAGTATGTCTTTAGGAGAAAAATTAATATCAAGAGAGGACCATGTAGTCGGTAAATTATAGTTATCTTGATATAGATCATGTAATACTAAAAATTATTCTATGATGATGTTCTCACCACAAGTGAGATCTATTAATATCCCATTAGTGGGTTTATCATAGATTCTACCAGCTATGTAGAGAGGACCATCAGGAAGCTTTTGTAGTATGTCTTTAGCATAAAAATTAATATCAAGAGATTGAGTGGTTTGGCCCTTGCGAGGGATAACGTCTATCATAGTGACAAGTTTATCCAAAGGACTAGCTTGGGGAATAGGATGAGATGTATCATGTTGTTTTTTGTGTGTATCAACAGTCATTGCATTAGGATTTGATGGTTCACAACCTTGATGAATGAGGTAGTGTGCTCAGGCATAGAGTTTGTGAAGATTTGGAGATTTTGGTTAGGAGGTGCAACGAACTTATTGCCTTGATCATTAACACCCATAGTGATCAATTCACTTGAATCAATGAGGTCTTGAACTAGATGTTTAAGACGCTTAGAATGTTCAGTGTCATGGCCATTTTGATGATGAAAATGGAAATAAGCATTAGGTTTGAAGGTAGGAGGTAGGGGTTGATTAGGATCAAGTGGTCAAACAGGTGGTAAGGTAAGCATGCATTTTTGGATGAGTTGTTTCATTGTCTGGTGGAGAGTGTTAGGTAAAGGGGTGAAATGTCTATTTGGATCACCATAATGATAAGGAACATGTGTTTTAGAGGCGGCCATGGAATTTTGAACTTGTGAAGTTGGTTGTGGTTGGGGTTAAGGAGGTGAACTAAATTGTAAGAATCCTTGGTTAAGTTTGCAGAATTTTGTGTGTTGTTTTGGTGTTGATTGTTGTTTTCAGTTTTTTCAATTTGGCTAGAAGTGGATTTTGGCTCATGACTTGAAAACAAATTTTGATACTCACATAAGGTTGTACAAAAATGCATGAATGAAGGGAATTTCATCATTCATCATCATAAGCTTATCTTGAAGGTTAGTGTGCAAATTCTCAATGAACATCTTCTACAAATGTGCATATGGAATTTGGACATCAACTTGAGCATATAAGGACTATTAACAAGAAATGAAATTAGTTACTTTTTCGTCATTGTTTTATCTATAGTGCATAAGGCAAACCATTGTCTTTTTAGGTGTCATGTGCACTTGAAAGTGATTAATGAAAGCTTTCACCAATTCAATAAATGAATGGATGGAATGATTAGGAAAGTCGGAAAAGCATTCTAAAGCAATATCCTTCAAGGTCCTTCGAAAGAGTTTTGCTAAAATTTTATCGTCAAGGACAAAATCACAACACAAGGCAGTAAAAGAATTGACATGATTGAATATCCTTTTCCTCCATATTTCTCAAACCTTGGCATTTCTATTCCTTGTGGCATCGGGGTACATAAAATTTCTAAAGATAAGGAGCTACTATGAAGAAGATATGTGGTTGGATTAGCTTGAGCTTAACTAATGGTGGAAAGTTGGTGTTGCATGGATGAAACAATGTTAAGGAGTCGTGTTATAAAGGGATTAGGATAGTGGGGTTGAGATGGAAAGGAAAATGGGGATGAAGTGTAGGTGATATTAAGGGAAGTGGAAGGAATAGTAAGGGGTGCAAAAGTGGTGGAAGGAGGTTCCAATGCAACAAAGGAAGTAGGAATGCTAGTGGAAATCGGGAATGAAGTAGCTACGTAATTGGATTGATGTAAAGTTGTGTAGACTTGCAGATTGGTATAAGTTAGTATGGATGCTATAGTTAAAGTAGGAGGAACTTGAGATGTTCCTTGGGTGACAGGAATGTTTGTTGATGGAGTATTGGAAGAGGCATGTTTATTGTAAATCTTGGCTATTTGTTTTAGTGCTTGAAAGCCATCATCACTTTCAATTAAGTGATGAAGGTTCTCAATAGCAGGTATAGTAGTGGTGGAAATGTTTTCAAGTGACAAGTCTTGTTGTAAATGTGCAAAGTCAATATGAATGTTAATAACCTTTTCTTACGGGAGAGACTTGTATTGATTGTCAACATGCATAGGATGGAAAGGGGAAGGAATGGAAGTGGTATTGCAAGGGCCTAATGCATCATTGTCCATACTAGGAGTAGGAGCTTGTGAGATCCCAAGATCCACAATGAAAGTGCTATCGCAGGATTCTATGAGTCTAGAACTTCTTCTCACTAAGGTATTATCAATGGGGCACCAAACACTCATGCATGTACCAAAAAGGAAGGGTGAATGGAAATGCAAGCTAATCTAAGAATGTAAAATGCCAATAACACAAAATCTGCTAACTATAACAAAGATGTGAATATAGGAAATAGAAATGCAGGAAAATGTTAGAAACAATGCAAAATTAATGTCTAAAATATGCAGAGGGATTGATTCGCCCTGGGTGGCAAATGAGTCCTAGGATACAATTTTTTTTACGTTTTTCATAATTTTAAGAATGATTTAAATGTTTTTTAGAATGCAAATATAGATATAGAATGCAAAGTTTCATTTTTTTCAATGAAATTGAATGCAAGAATGAAAAACTAAATGAATTTTTTACTTATGCAAAATGAAATATCCTAGAATGCAATAACAAATCAATGTCCTAATTGAATGTCAATGCAAATGAAAACTAGGATGTAAGATATGGATCCAATTAGAAGTTTAAAAATGTTCAAAATTTAGGTTCGTCAAAATGTGACATAGATTTTGGGAACCCTAAAATGCTTGCTCTCATCTTAAGGTTTTCCACCTAGAAAGAGAGAGATTTGGGCTCCTAAAATACTTATGCACATTCAAATTAGGATGTAAGCAATGTGGTATGATGCAAATAAAGTTTTCTAGATGAAATTGATTGATTAAGATGATCCAAAATGGGTACTAAAGTGCAATTTAAGCTATGTTTGAAAACACTTTGTGATGTGCAAACAACTATGAAAGATGAAGAAATAGAAAAAAATATGCAAAAAAAAGGTACAGGGTTAAATCTGAGTGCACCTGGATGTTGTGTGAGCTTTCTAGAGTGTTTGGAATGTTGATGAAATTTTCTAACTTTTCATAGTGGGACTCATTCGCCAAGGGTGGCAAATCAATCCTCCTGCTGTTGAAAAAGTGTTAGGAGTTGATTTCTAACAATCAGCAGTTGGAATCTGACAACATATAGATTTTAAGATTTTAGGTGGGACTCATTCACCAAGGGTGGTGAGTCATTCCTCCCCAAGATTTTTGGAAAAGCAAGAGGCAACACTGCTAGAACATATATGGAAATATCTAAATGCTAGGTTGTTGGGGTCAGTTCCTTAGAAAAAAGATAGAAAACACTCAAAATTCTTGAAAAGATGATGAGTTGACTTGAAGAGCCTAGTTGACTTGATTTCCACTTTTCAACACCTTTAACCTATTAAATTTGCAAAAAAAAGCTACAAATACACATGCACAAAGGGGAAAAATTTTGGGGAGTTAGTGAATAGGGGTTTGCCTTGGTCAAACCCCACTTTGGTAATCAAACCCAATAGAGATAAATGAAATGTAAAGGAAATGATAAATGAATAACATAAAAGTGTTACAAACTTATGAATGTCCTTGAGCATGCAAATTTGAAGTGATGTCAATGGCCACTCCAAAGTGCTTGAAAGAGCTTGAATTGATGATGCAAAATGCTTGATTTCTTGAATGACTCAGGAGATTGAATGCTTGAATGAATCGATTATGCAGGAGATGTAAAATGAGGTGAAAATCACTTATTTATACAAATATTGTTCCTTACTATCTATTCATACCTCATCATAGGTTGACATGAAGTGAATTTGAGTAAAATCCTGAAAGATATTTTGAAATATTTTTAATTTGGGGCCACGGGGGACTCATTCACCACCCCTGGCGAATGGGTCCCACCTAGGACCTAAAACCAAGTGTTAGAAATAATGTTGTGTTTGATGTTGTTTTTTGGTATAAGACCCAAAAATACACTTAATATAAACATATGATGGCATAAAGAGACAAAATAAAGCATGAGAAGGGTGTAAATAATGAAAATATTTCTAGAAAAGCGTGAAATCTTGTTATAAGACTTTACAACACTTCAAAATAGGACTTGTTAATGAGTGAAAAGGTGGTTTTTAGGTGAATTGTATTAAATAGAATATAGAAGAATGTAGAAATTTCTTACAACACTTCACAACACCTTCACAAGACACCGTTCTTTGAATTTTAGCACCAAAATAAGCATGTTCAAGCCAAGATACATCATAAAATCAAAGCACCATAGTTCCAACACCATGAAACAATAGCTAAAAGACCATGAAAATGACAAGGGGCCATTGTGTGATGGAACATAGATAACAGAAAGAAAAATTAACATAAAGAACACTAGATTTTACATGGAAAACCCAATGAGGGAAAAGCCACGGTGAGGATTAACTTAAAATATAAAGTAGTTCTAAAACTGAATATATAAGGCTCACTGCCAAAGGGTCACTACCCTGAATAGGACTCACTTTTTGAATACAAAATCTCATTGCCTACAATGAGGCTCACTACCTCTAAAAATATTACAAAAGAAAAATTGGCTTCATAGCAAAATGAACTATAAATAGTGCACCTAATAAGTGTTGATATAGTTTCGATGATGCTCAGTAAACTATCTTGACACACTTCATCATATTTGCACTTCTTCTCCTTCACATTCACAATTGCCTCATCGATCTCTCAATCTTAAAAAAAAAATTAACATATATACTTGATCCATCCGTAAGCATCAATTATGTCAGCTTGATTAGATACATCTCCTTGTTTACCAAAATTACTAAATGTTGGTTTCAAGAATTTGCATCCAATAAACCAAAGCATGTAGCATACTTTATCTTGTCTACATAGACCTAAGATAGGTGGCACATATATCTGCATAACACAAATTGATTCACTATATCATAACTTATTCATGAAGTCGACTAGAAATAGACTTTATTACAAAAAGTAATCAATAAAATAATGTTGATATGTTGTACGAGCACCAAAGCATGAGAGATTCTAAAAATGCATTCTTTCAACATCCATAAACTATTTACCAAATCCATGAGAAGCAAATATCTACTGTGGAGGATTACAGACTAAAATGCTAGAGGGTGTAGCTTGTATGCTGGTTCAAGTACTAAACCAAAATACCTAATTCAAAGCACTGACTTAGATTTGCAATCAAAACCCATATAACATGCAATCAATGACAACCCAAAATTATAGAAATAGTCATTCTTCTTCATTCTTTCAACATAAAGAACACCCTCCTAGGTTCTCCTTGTTGAGAATTTACTCACCTTGTGAGGTTGATAGTTAATTTAATTAGGACTCCTAGGACATTATTGAATGAATTGAGGATAATAGTGATGTTCGATGACCTAGGACATAAAGCACCCATTTTCCTATTATTCATTTTAGTATGTCTTGAGCATTCATTTTCTGATTCGGAGTTCATTAAAAATTCCTAGATATAGGTTTCATTCACTCTTGCATTGAATCTTGCACTAGTGAAATTACATCTAGGGTCTCTTACATCTTGCATTAGTGAAATTACATCTAGGGTTTTTTCCATTTACATTAGTGAAAATACATCTATGGTTTCTCACATTTGTATTAGTGAAAGTGCATATAGGTTGCATTTTTAGTTTCTTGCATCATCTCATCTCATTGAAAATTTGAAAAGTGCATTATCAGTCATCCTCATTGCATTTAGGAACGTTGTTTTGCATTCAAATTTTAAAATATCACATTCAAATTTGCATCCAATTACATGTCACTAGTTACTTTTTTTAGCCTTCAATTAAACAAATTTCTATTTTTCAAGATCAGATCCCCAGGTATGCAACATGGGAAGGCTATAAACAACTCAAAATTTTCTATTTTTATATAAAAAACCTACCCTAGGACAAAAACACCCTTATTGGCATCTTCATCCCTCTTTGGGTTCTTACCTCAGAATCTTGTTTGAGTTCGTTGCATTCTATTCAAGTTTCCATAACCTTCAAATTCCTTCAATAGGACCAAGATGCCCTTAATGGAATCTTAGTCCCTATTGAATTTGAAGCTATGATTTTCAAGATTTAAATATACTTTTCTATGCTTCCTAAGACTCTTGGTAACTTATACTATAAGTATGGAAAGTTTTGGGAACACCTATTTTACACATCTTGGTCGAAAACATCAATTTAGGGCTGTCATTTTTGAAATAATTTCAATTACAAGCATCATTAGATCTAAGAATGCTCACATTTCTTAAACTTTGCATAATATGGATAAAAGTATTTTTCACTTTTGTATATACAATTTTACATTCATAAAACTTTTTATAAGTTTGATAAAGGTGCTTTTCATTTATTGATATACATTGTTTGCATTCTTAAAGTTTTGCATACATTGGATACATGTGTTTTCCATATTTGGATATAAATTGTTTACATTATTAAAGCAATGCATGAGATGGTTAAAAGTGTTTTTCATTTTTGGTCAAATAATGCTAGTACCTTACCTTTCACGCTAAGAAAATGTCCATATCTCCTCCCTATGAGAGTGTTTTAGTGAAAGAGAATACAACCTTGCACAATCGTAACAATAATATTCATTTTTCTCCTGATATCTCTCCTATTTGTGAATGGGACATTTGGTGTTAGAGGAACCAATCAATGAGAGTTTTGAGAGTCCTAATTGTTTCTCTCCCCTTATCTCTCTTAGTGAACAAGGAATTTATGATCATGAAGAAACAACCATAGGTAATCATGATGACCACATAACCCTTGAAACTTTAACTAGTCTACATTCATCTCCCAACATCTTCAGCTTTGGAGATAATGTTCTAGAGGATGAAAGTATAAGTAAAGATATGTTGGTGTTGGATGATCAAAACTTTAAGATCTATGAGAACCCTCTTTGTTATCCTTCCCTTACCGATCCTATTATGGAATAAATGAATGAAACCGTTAATGATAATGACAATCACATTTGTTCTTCTCCTAGTGTATCTCCTAGTTGTGAAGATGATACTTTGATGTTAGAAGATCTAATTGATGAAAGTCATGGGAATCTTGATTTCCTCTCTTCCCCTAGAGAAAACATCCTTGAACAAGACAACATTTTTGATGAACAAGATAATTCAACGATTTATAGCTCCCTTGAGTGTGATGAAGTTATCTTAGAAGAACCAATCCTTCGATATCAAGAACATTTGGTTTGTGGTTCTAGTAATAACTCTCCTACTAGCGAAGATATAATGATGGAATAAAATGAGAACATTGACAATAGTAATTCCTTAGATGAAGATGATAAAGTGACATTAGACTCCTCTTCACTAAAGAATCATGAAAATAAGGATAAGTCTTTTGAGGTTATGCACATTAGATACCCCTTGTGATGTAGCATAGGGGTGTCAAACCATTCAATATGCAAATCAAGTTGATATCAACAAGAATTAAAAGTAAATCAAATGATTTTTCCCAAAATTTACCCTCTAATCATGCTTTCCTTGTAGCATATGCAACCCAGTTTAAGGGATTTTTCAACCCAACTTCCCAAAACACCTCAAACAAATTAGTGAATCAGATACCCTTTTAGGGTTATACAACATATGTGAAAACTAATACTGATTCTTTTGGACCATCTTGGAGAACCAATAACACAACTCTATCCTAGGCTAGTGAATTAACCCTCTTTTACAAAGAGAGTTCCACCTATTCAGCTATTCTTCACCCAATCACCTTGGAAAATATTTTATTCTGTCACAAAATAATAGATTTCAAGATTAGTTTTTCCATTTAAGGCATTTATAACACTGTTCTAGAAAACCCTCACTTTACCATGCAAAGGCATAG
>VDFB02267080.1:0-105856 GCA_007258455.2 Sequoia sempervirens | reverse complement strand
GTGGGTTGCCAATCATGGGGTCAATTTGTTGTCTAGGACTGGGGAGGTTGATAATGTTTGGTGGTTTAACTTCCCTTATGTTGTCTATAAACTATTGCAGAATCACATCGAGCTCCACCCTCCTTGATTTTGTTGATGTCTGCATTTGGTGGTTTCAAATTTGTAAATGCCCGTGTCTCTATTCTTTCTTGTAGCTAATGTATCATCTTCTTCTTCATTAGGATTTTCCTCAACCACATGGTCTCCCTTTTTATGGTTCCTATATCCTTAAGCCGGGTTTTTTATAACAAAAAAAATGGTTTAATTAAAGTTAGCTTCAAAATTATATTATATTATATTTATATAATAGTACAGTATATTTATATGATAAATGATTATTTTAGGATTATAGTTATTTATTAATCTGTTGTTAATAATAATTATATAGATTTAGTATTATTTTATATTATTATATTATTATTTATTATTTTATCATCAATATATTTTATACTATTAATATATTTAACTTGTATATAATTTTATAGTTATATAATATTATTGAATATTTATATTATGTTTTTAATTTAAGGATTATGATTCACACAGAAATGAGATCAATGACATAGTTTGTAAAAATATTATAATATGTTCATAATAAGGTCATTTTTAATAATGGGATTGATATGGTTTTAATTGTTTTTGAAAAGGAAAAAATAGGTTTTACAAGGACCTGAAACCACAAAGTTTAAACAAACAAAGATAGAGCAAAAAAAGTCCAATAAAAATAGACAGCTGTCCCAAAAAGGAAATGACAACAAAGAAGAGACAAGAGGGTCCAAGAAAGGACCACCAAAAAGCTAGAGACAACCACCACAACACAACTACAATATGTTCATCAGCACCCCAGCTTCCTTATCAACTTCACTCATATCCTGTAATCCCTGCTTGAGGATTTGAACCATATGCAGAGAAGCAGGGGCCTTCCTCTTTGTGTTAGCCTGGGCATGAGTCAAAATCCCATCAATGTTACATTGCTTATTTTACAATAGGTGTGTATTGAAAAGTAAAAGAACATTTATAAAGCATACTTCAATACCACAAGTTTCACAAGTAAGATATTCCTTATATTTTTGTTTTAATATTCAAAGTGTTTTATATGGTGCATAACATGAAAGAAAAAATTGAATCAAAAAAAATATTGCATAATATCATAGATGTAGATAATTATGAACCAATACATATGTCTGAAGAAGAAACAATAGACACAGTTTTGAAAAATGATAAACTTTTCATAACAAGTCAATTTCTATACAACATAGGTAATTTCCTTTTTGAATCTTTGCAACTACTGTTAATTATGCGGTTCACTTTTGTAGGATTGAAAAATGGTATGATTGATCATTTTTAAAATTTTCTAGCAAGAGATGATCTTGACGCTTTATTATCATATACATATGAACTAGATCCCAAAACATTGAAATGTTTGCATGGAGTTACTGATGTTAATACATACTTGCAACATATGAGACTATCTATAGTTCAAAAACCTAATTCTAATGAATACGACCTTTGGGGAGATTTATTTTGTATTAAATGGCTAGCAAAGTGGTTAAATATTGAAATATGTATTTGGTCTTTAACACACAAGACAAAGTACTTGCACTTCAATGAAAATTCACAAAGTAGTACATATTCAATTTTGTTTCATGATCAAAATCCTACTAATGGACACTTTGAGCCACTTTTCTCAAGAAAAAGAAAGCCATATGAACAAAAATTTAACCAATCTAAACACTCCAAAAAAAGAAGAGAATAATTCAAAAGCTTCAATGTCAAATTCGTGTAACCATGGAATATCAATATAAAAATCTAAATTGCATAGTATCATAGATGCAGAGAATTATGAATCAAGAAAGATAGACAAATATATGTCAATTGACACAGTATTGAAAAATAATATGTTTAAAATAAGCTCTTTTGTATACAATTTAGGTGATTTCCTTTTTGACTCTTTACAATTACTATTACACATGCATTACACATCTATGGAACTAGGAAATAGAACAATTGACCATTTTATAAACTATCTAGCAAGAAAAGATCCTAAAGCTTTATTTTCATATAGATATGAACTAGACCCATAAACATTAAATGTATTGCATGGAGTTAATTATGTTACTACATGTTTTCAATGAATGCAAATATCTACACTTCCAAATCCAAGTTATAATCATTCTAGCCTTTGGGGAGAATCATTTTGCATTAAATGACTAGCTAAATGGTTATATATTCAAATATGTATTTGGTATTTAGCAAGGAAAATAGAATACTTTCATTTCAATGAGAATTCATAAATACCTACATATCTATTTTTTTTCATGATCAAAATCCTATGTTGAAAAAGAAAAAAGACAATAAAACAAAATTCTCACCAAAGTAAACAATAAAAAAAATCTTTTTTTTTTTGTACAGGAAAATTCAATATGTACAATGTCCAAACTATGTAAAAATACATTATCAATATCAAACTGTGGTGACAAACTTTTGAAGATTATATCAATTTTGACAAACAATGAATATGATAGTGAATGTCTTAGATGATACATGACTCAATATTTTGCAATGCAATGCTCCATAAAGACAAAGTGGCAAAGGATTGCCTTGAAACATGTCTCAACTATGACTTGGTTAATAGTTTTGATGTAATAAATTGGAAAACATTTATTACAAAAGTTGGAAACCCATTGAACAAAGTGGAATTGAATGATGTGATTTTTGTCTTCAATGACTATCTTACATTTTGGAAATAAAAATAAAATTTTGGACAACAAACAATAACATGTCTTGTACAAAATATCAAGCAAATGTGTCAAACCAACAAAACTATACAATATAATGTGTTACAAAGTTAGTGAAATGCATACACATTATATGCCATGTGGAGTAGAGATAATAATGAAAAATGACATTTACACAAAAGAATCACAAAAAATGACAATGATTAAAGAAAAACATAAGATTAGCTTGAATAAAATAAAACAGTCCATTCAAAATACTAAACATGTATAGACTAGCAGCACTACACAAAAGACAAATGAGTTGACTGAAAATTTCCATAACTCACTTTGTAAAATTAAACAACAAATATGTAAAGAAACTAGAATGCATTGCATAGACAATTCCAAAAGGAAAATAAAAACACCAATAGAATATTATATGGAAAAATAGAAGACATGCCTCAACATGTGTGCACAATTTGTGGCCAACTACATTTCAAAAAATAAGTAATAAATTTATGCAAAGAAACAAAAGAAACATATGACTTACTTTTCAAAAGGAAAAAGGAATTATTTGGGAAAAAATATGCAACTTTTGTAATTGAAAATTGCAACAAAACAAAAAACCACTATATGCAACACTAGAACATATTAAAACAAACAAGCCACTACAATACACAAGTAGACTTTCTGAACTTGAAAAAAGAATCGTGTCCCTTTGAAGTGCTTTTGTGAAAATTTGGAAACTAGGACATAAGAGATCTCAAATAGGACCAAATGGAACTATTATCAATATGCCAATAGACATGAACATTATACAAACAATTTTGCTACACTCAACCAATGAAACATGTACAATTGTTATTGCATTGAAGATGCTTACAATATGCAAATGCATACTAAAAAGGTAGAGTATGACCAAATGTTACTATGAATTCTTTAAAAGAATTGTGTAAAACAAAGTTATACAAAATGAAAAATGTCAAACTGAACAAAAATTGGCATGAATGTTTGTATCATTCAAAAGAACAGATTGTAATTACTAACTCTTCATCAAGTGATAGTGACAGTGACAATGGGAATGATACTAGCAATAACATGGAAATGGAAATAGACACCTTAATACATGGATTTACTAAGTCAAGAACTATATATTGTATAGAAGACAAAATCATTAAAATTGCACCAACAGAAGGAAAACAACCTCTAATATTTCAAGACAAACATGCAGAAGAGATGAACTTTCCAACAATATTTTTTACAGAGTGACATGATGAAAATATTGAGAAAAAAATTTCATATCAAATAATTGCACAATGGAAATTAAAAAATTCAAATTGAAAATTTTCTTATCATATCTCTAACTTAATTTTTAAAACCATCAAAATTATAATTGGCCAAGTTTTCTCTACATTATGGATAAGAATACGAAAAGAAAAATTAAAAGGAAGAACAATGCTAACAAAAGATGTCAAGCACAAACCAAATCTAGAAAAAAAATGCAATATGTAGATTTTTAAAAAATGAAATTCACAAAACTCTTTGTAAAATCTAAAGAAAAATGTTTTTGTGATGATATGATAGTTAGAACCACCAATTTTTCTTTTTACACTCACTAGTGTAGAGAAAAATTGGCAACCACTAACAAAAACATTGAAAGAATTGTGCCATTGCACATAGTAAATTTCAAGATAATCTCACATACGTGTAAAATTATGTGTTGTGAAAGCCAAGATGTTGTTCCAATTTTGTATAAAGTGGCCTAGCTCCACCAAAAGTATTAAGGTGTATATGGACTCCATTGAGTCCCAAATTGATAAGGAATCTGGTGGCTATGATCTAACATAAGATATTGATGGGAGCACAAGGACAATAATTGAGAATTTGCATGAGCAGTTCTTCGAAGTGAAAGTATAAAAAGAGAAGATAATTGTGCAGTTTGAACATCTCAAGGAGTTGGTAAATGAAAAATTCACACCTATCTTTAGTGCCCTGATGAGTGCAGACAAATAAATGAAGTTAAATATGGTACCCAACACTCTAGATGATGGTGAAGAACTTATTATCGAGTTCAAGACTCAAAGCCGCATCTTGGCCTAGCCAAGAAAGGTTGGGAAGAAGGAAAGAAAGATAGTCAAGAACACCTTGAGAAGTTGCATGTGTCAAATACTTCTTCTAATTATTGGTGTATATTGATTTTCCTATTATACATTTTCAATTTCATAGTCATATTTCACCGTATCATTGTAGATGTTTACAGAAATCTTTCCAATGCAAATTTTGATCGAATTTGTTGGATAACACTCTTAGGGGGTGTTAGTCAAGTTTTTCATTTTTTTACTCTCTTGTATACATGTATATATCAATTAGAGGGAGCACATGAGTATGTGAGTATCCGTGTAATCTAATAAATGCAAAATCATGTAAGTTATGCAAGGGGGAGAAGATATGTGTCAAAGGGAGGGAAAATAACATAACATATGTATGAACCCTTTGCCCTTGATGTCAAAAGGGGGAGAATAGTTTTGGAGAGAAATTTTGGAATTTTTCATCAATGAAAAAGGTGGAGATTGTTGAAATATTAAAGATTTTATCATTGATATGTCTATTGGCAACATGAGCATGAGTATGAGTAGGGATTGAACAGTATGTAGATATAGTGTTGGAATTGATATCAACATTGTGATTTGGTATGAAAATCAATGTGCAGACCAATTGGTGAAGCATGAACATGCATAAAAAATTTAATACAGTGCATAGTTGCACGAATGTTTGATCCTGTCCAAACAATTGAAGTGGATAATTGGCTAAATCAGAATAGGTATTTTAGTGTACAAGACATCCAATAATTTGGTTTGTATTAGTCTATATTGAAGAATTTTACTGTGGTTCTAATGTAATTATTTTAGATGTTAGAGGAATCTAAATATAGATTTTTGCATTGTTCTTCCTTTGGTGAAGAAGTTATGAATGACAAAACATCTGGTCTGCTAGTGACTATGGTTTCTAGTACATGGTGTATGTTTTGATTAGTTTGCACGCCATTATGGAATGCTATCTAGTCTTACAGATTTCTGGAAGTGTTTAAGGGTTCCAATAGAGTATGTGCTCTAAGTGGCATGAAGGTTGGAGGTCCGCATGTCCATTTGTGATTGATCACTTGGTGAAATTTGTTGTTAGGTCTTTATAGGTGCCAACCTAGTATCTTTGGGGTGCTATGGATTTTTGACAAGTGTTGATATGTAACAAGGGTTCTATTATAGGTCCACATCAACCTATTTTTATTATTTATATGTTTTGTATTAAGTCACAAGGTGTTGAATATAGAATGTTGAGCCGACAAGTTATATTTTTCATGATACATCTAATTAGGTTGACCTAATTGATGTTGGCGATGAAATGGATATAAGTATAAGATCATTTAGGTGTTGGATGATGTTGATAGTGAATGTACAAGTATTTTTTATGTAAATTGTGTGAATGTAATGCAAGGGTAGAGCAAAGCATAGTGTTAGAGCAGATTAGTATGAAGTGTATAAAGTTTGTGTAATCAAGGGAAAATTCTAAATTGTTAGAGGGGTTTAGCACAATAACATCAAAATTCCTATGAAATAACAAAGCACAAAGGAAATAATGTGAAGACAAAAGGGACAATGTTACCCTAAGTCTCCACCTTCCATGGTTGACCTTTGTTACACCTCCTAGCTTGCAGTAAATAAAAATGCCCTCAGATTTGTGTGAGCAACTATGACAAAAGACTAAGCCCTATGCAAGTGTTGAAGGATTTGTATATAAAAAAAAAAGAGTGACTTCACAATAAGCTAAATGACAAATGACTGTAAAAATGATAACCCTAAGTTGACAGAAAATAGACATGGACCAGAGAGAAAAAGATCAAGAGAGGAGCAAATGAGAACAAAATTGCCCTTTTATGAAAACTGCAATTTTGAATGTGTGGTTAGGATAAGAGATGACAAAAACCCTAGGATTAATGTTCCAGATTGAATGTTGTTGTGTGCATTAGGGTTAGGTCAAAATTAGGGAAAAAGATAAGGATGAAGGGTTGAGATTGAATTATAAAATAATTCAATCTAGGGCTGAAATTAAATGAGATGTCAAAAGTCAAGAATTAATTTGGAAGATAAGACTAGCACGGACAAAGAGGTTGCTGGAGAAATTAAATAATAAAATTTATTTACTCCAGGTGACCAGTAAATAATTAAATAATAAAGATATTATTTAATTATGGAGGAATGTGACAAAAGAATTGTTTTGAATTAAATAATGATTTAATTCAAAATTCAAGAGAATTGACTAAATTAAATAAATCAAATTTATTTAATTTTAATGAGAGAAAAAGCTAATGAATAATTAAATAATTAGGATAATTATTTAATTATAGTGGAAAGTGGACAAAATTAAATAAATAAGAATTTATTTAATTTTTAGAAGAAGGGGACTTAATTAGTGACGTAATTAAATAAATAAAATTTATTTAATTAATCAAGAAGACATAAATGACAAAGGGAAATTAAATAAATTATGAAATTTATTTAATTAAAGGAAGACTTAGATAATAATTAATGATAGATAAATAAATAATATTTATTTATTTAATAATCAAGGAGAAACAAATGACATGAATTAATTAAATAATTATGAATTATTTAACCAATAGTCAATGTGGATCGAGGACATAATTAAAATAACTTAATTATGCTAGGACGAAAGTGGTAAAAATGAAGCTTGCAGGCCTAGGTCATTTTTAGGTGTCTACATTTTGCCCCTCTTTGTCATAATGTTCTTGGTCGCATTGTGACAAAGAAAATAAGTCAAGAATATGCCCCAGTGAAGGTACGTGAGTATTTCCTCACCGGAAATTTTCAAATTTTGGGTCGGCGCCAGAAAAATTTGCAAAAGGTCCCGATAAATCAATTTGATGGCTAGAAAAACAGCGGCGCAGTCGGTTTCAGATTCTGACATGTTTAAAGCAACTTACGGGGAGGTCAAAGGTGCGGAAATGAGCCTCCAGTATTGACTGTGGTTGAAAAATATCATTTTGACCTTATAAATAGGTTGTCAAAGGGGTAAAAGTCAATTCACTTTCACTATTCACCTTGCGAATCCTGAGAACTCAGAGCGAAAGGCGCAACAGCTACGATGGTTATTCCAGTGTCAGAGCACCGTGGGGAGATTGTGAGGACTTTCAGACGGCCAGAGGGCTCGGGGTCGGCGGTATGTACCCTAATCCCACTTTGTCATTTTCTCGTTTTACATATTTTTTAATGCTTTCTAGGGTAGTCAATGGATGCGCTGCGACTCATATGCGTTCACGTAAGCCGCAATTGCTTTCGCGTTCGCTGCATTTGCTGCGTCGCGACGCAAGTGCAATGAGAAAATGAGTCGCACCGGCAGTTTGCGCCGCATTTGATATTTGGCGCGACGCAAGTGCTTCACCGAGCCGCATTTGACCGCTCAAGTGCCGCAAGCGCAATGTTGCGACGCAACTGCTTGTTTGAATGTCGCAAGTGAAATGTCGTGCCGCATTCGCAATGTTGCGGCACAAACGCATAATTTCGTGATGCAAGTGTCTTCAAGCGACGCACTTGACTTATTGCAACGCATTTGATTTTTTGAATGACGCATTTGCATTTTAGCGATGCAATTGCTTATTTGTGACGCATTTGCCTGTTTTCTTACTTTAACTTGCTTTGATGCTTTCATGCCCTTAGTTATTTTCCATGATGGTCATAGTTGTCCCAAAAGTGCTAAAGCAGTGTTCATCTTTTTGCAGAGGCAGCTTGCCCCTATTTACACGAGAGAGAGTAGACCGAGGACCTTTCGGTTTGGCGATCAGCTAGGCCCGCAAGATCGGCAACGATTGATGAGACTCGGCTTATTCCATGCTGCGTTCATGCTCGCCATTTGGGCGAACAGGGGTTTGCTGATGGTGCTATGCGAGAGATGGCATTCCGAGACCTGTTCCTTTCACCTGCCGACAGGTGAGGCTACCATTACTTTGGAGGACGTCTACCGTATTCTCTGAATTCTGATTCGAGGGGAGCGGATCGTGTATGATCCACGTCATGGCGAGCAGACCTTTCGGGCATACTACTAGGATCAAGGTGCTCGACTTGGAATTTAGGGTTATGAGATCCATTGGGATTTCCTTGTGGAGCACTACAGTCGCTTTCATGCATTATTGGCGACTCTGATTGGTGGCATTTTGGTTCCTGACCGACAAGGACACGAATTTCTGATTGGTTGGGGGGACATCCTAGTCGGCATGAGGAGAGACAGGACAGTTTATGCATGGGGTCCCTGTTTGCTGGGGACGCTTTATCATCAGCTGCATGACATTGTATACAGGAGAGGAGAGAGTATCTCCTGTGGGACCACACTGATGATGATTTGGGCATGGGAGCATATTGCCATATTCCACCATCCTATCGACAGACCACAGCTAGCCGAGTGGATGCCTTACTCCTACTACTATGCTGGCGCATTACAACAGACCCATATGGGTGAGATAGGGTGGTGGCGGCATCGGATTGATACCATGGTGACGTTCATCTGGAGGCCCTACAGGGATTGCGAGGCATGAGATGATGAGGACGATCATCTAAATTTTTGCAGGCAGTATTGATACCTTATTGGCAGGACAGTACAGACATCCTTGATTATTGAGATGTACCTACCGCAGCGTGTACTGAGATAGTTCGGGGACCAGCAAGATGTACCCATGGGGATGGCAGAGTATGCCCGATCGTCTAGAGAGTATGCATGGGGGCCGGCCATCCCAGTGGCCTTTGCAACATGTAGCCATAGACGCTAGTAGCCCAGCCTCGGTGCTGGAGGAGGTGGAGCTAAAAATCCGTATGACAAGAGCCTATGATCTGCTGGTGGTGGTGGGCACGTCAATCTCGCGCGCTACTGGACATCCCTCCGGCTCCGGCCAGCACCCTGACAGCGCCTGATTCCAAGGAGTTCCACGGTTGCATCGAGGGCGAGGCAGAGGCGTGCAGATGGGGCGTGGATGGAGATGGAGGGAGGGGTGGTGATGGAGGCAGGGGTGATGATGGAGGTCGAGGTGGAGACGGAGGCCATGGTGGAGACAGAGGCAGGGGTGATGATGGAGGTTGAGGTGGAGAGGGAGGCCGTGGTGGAGACAGAGGTAGGGGTGATGATGGAGGTCGAGGTGGAGAGGGAGGTCGTGGTGGAGATGAAGGAGGATGTTAGGGTACTAGAGGTGGATGTGGCAGGGGAGGAGGAGGCAGAGGGGGCAGGAGAGGAGGATGATGATGATGACAAGGAGGATGAGGCCATAGGTGAGGCAGAGAGACTCTTGAGATGGCAGATGGTGGAGGGTGAGGAGGAGATACCATCCTCAGAGTTTCCACCGGATGCTACAGCTGATCAGCAAGTGGTCGATCTTCAGCACAAATTAGATGCCAGCCTGGCACAGGTTAGGTCCCTACAGTCGGCACTGGAGGTAGCCCATGTAGAGTGGGATCAGGCAGTGATTCGCTAACAGGATGCAGCGTGGTGGTGCATAGTGTTTGTAGCCCTATGCACAAGGCCCCCAGGAGACATGGCTCAGGAGCTTGCTAGGGTGAGCACTAGGTTGGGACAGTACAGGACCCTCTATGATCAGGCAGTGCTGCCAGAGCAGTGAGATCCTACCCTGTCTCAATCATGGATGAGGACAGGCAGTGGTACCAAGAGCCACACCAGTGTCGGAGGGTCGACTTCCACAGGACACACATCAGGCCATAGATCACATCACTCTCGCAGGCATACTCCGAGTCATCATTCAGGGCACAGTCAGGGTTCCATTGGTTCAGTACAAAGGTCAGTACAGGGTTAGCCACCAGTGACAGATCCTACCACTTCTCAGAGTCCAGCAGCGGTGACCTCACAGGTGTCCCATACACTGTCATGATGATGCCTTCATTCACAGTTCCCTCATCTTCACAGACACAGGCCACTATAGGACCATCCATTGCGTTAGAGCCAGTGACAAGGCCTCAACCACCATCACATTCTTCACCCCGAGGGGATGATGAGAGCCTACCCTAGGGGCATATTTGTATTTGGACACACTATGTTTATTGTTGAGCCTGCGAGCTCCATTTTTGGGATATCCATTGACTTTATCCTGTGACATTGCATATTTTTGAGATGATATTTATATGATGATGTAGTTTTGATGCGGCCTATATGTGTTATGTGATGTTCTATGCATTATGTGTGTATGATGTACGATGCTTAATTTATGATGCCAGTTATGTATTATGATGTCTATGTTGTGATTTTTTATGCCATGATGATGCAATATTCATATGCTTATGTTAATGATGTGCATGATACATTTATGTAAAAGATGCAATGATGATGATTATGTTAATGCAATGTTTGTGATTATGTATATGATGTGATGCCATGTATGATATTATTTAATGCCATGGATGATGTATGTATAGACCTAATGCAATGTATATATCATGTATGCACTTATGTTTTTTGAATGACACAGGATATCATCGCAGGATGGACGAGAGAAGATGGCGGGACTGATGAGGGAAGATGACCAGACCAAAGAGGAGAAGATATGAGACCTATGAGAAGATACAAATCCTTCAAAACTTTACTATAGGACTTTTAATATTCGTTGCTCTTTAATCATCATTGGGAAAACTATTGTAATGGTCAACAAACACCAAGATATGACGTAGATCTAGGTGTGCAAAGTCGTACCATTACCCAAGACAAAACAGTCACAGATAAGGATGAGTATGACTCATACTAGGAGCATGCTTGCCCCAGTCTTGTTGTCATCATCAACCACAAGCAGAAAAAGACATTGATAGATCATGGAACGTTGTTGCTTCTCTAAATCCTGTTTCCAGGACATCCTTGAGAAGCTAGTGACATGATTGTCAAACTACAAAAAAAATGAAGTCTCTACAAAAAAAATGTCGTTGCTTTTCTAAATCCCAAGATCAGGATCTTTTTGAGAAGCTAGTAGTCATGTGTGTCAATTGTCATGCTACGTCGCTGCTTCTCTAAATCCTTCATAGTGGGATCTCGCTGAAAAACTAATAACATGATAAAAGATGAAAAGACAATTGTCAAGTGTTTGTCAAGTGCATCTGGATATCCATTGTTCTGATGCCAAGGTGTCATGTTTAACAATGTCAAGATGTCCGAATGTTTAAAGTTTTGATGGCCTTGAAGATGTCAAGACTTGGTGAATTCAGAAAGGACACATCCTGAATGATGCCGAATGTCAGGAGGATTTGATCCCTAATGGTCGTAAGGGGTCCCTCAAAATAATGACGATGCCTAGGAAGGACACATCCTAAAGCATAAATAACAGAGTTGTTTCTTCAGAAGGACTCATCTGAAGAACACTAATGTCAGGAAGAGTGATCCTTAGATGTCAAGAGGATCGCTCGAAAGGCCGAAATGATGATGACGATGCCTAGGAAGGACACCTCCTAAGGCGTAAATGACAAAGGTTATCTTTCAGAAGGACTCATCTGAAGACTAACCAAAATTTGGCAGTTTGATCAGTAATAATGATTTGGCTTGCTTTGACTTGTGTTTGACTGAGGTTGACTTGTGTTTGATTATATGCTGATATTTCCTTGATGAGATTATCATGTTGAATAAAAGATTTTTTTACTTTGTTTCAGGAGTTTTCCCATTTGGAAATTGATTGAAGATTTTTGACGTGTGTGCCACTGTAGTGTCATGAACCCTAATGGACTGACCTAGTGCGGCCTCGGGGGCTCATCGATAGATGGCCTTGCCTACATCATACACTCAGAGACCTCATAGTTCGACATGACCAATGACTTTGTCTTGATGAGCAAAGATTGCGCCATGATTTATTTTGACAAACCTAATAGGACTGACCTAATGTCTCGGGGACTCAAGTATGAGTCTTGCCTATGTAGCAAATGCACAGAGACAATGTAGTTCGGACAATGACATGGACTTATTGACTTGATTGACTTAGACCAGAGATGACACTACACTTGTGTGCCTCGCGCGGTCGAATGTTTTGTTTGGTTTTCTTCAGGACGTTTTATGATTTTTAGGTCTTTTTCCATGATGTTTTGCAATGTTTTTTGGGCTTTTTTCAGGACATTTTATGATGTTTTTGTCTTTTTTCAGGACTTTTTATGATGTTTTCGTCTTTTTTTAGGACTTTTTACGATGTTTTTGTCTTTTTTCGGGACTTTTTACTGTAGTTGCATGATAAACATTTTTCCCCCAGTCAGGTTTAAGACCTAGCCATTTGCAAGGGATACGGATAGGATGCTGTTGACTTGCTGGACAAACAGTCGTCAGGGCTTGATGTCAATCATTCATCCACTAGGACAGGTAGAGTAGGATGTGATGGCGACTTGCAGAATAGAGGCAAAGATAGTTTTCATCCTAAGCCAAGTTTAGACCATGTGACAATAGATGGCAGAGCAATGATTGATTACGCATGGCGCCTGTTTGTCAGGTTTTCACCATGGTACTTGTCCAAAGCGCCTGTTTGCCAGGTTTTCACTATTGGACGAATTATTTTTCTTTTTAGTATTTTTATGATTTTTTTATTTTTTTGGTGTCACCAAGATGCCTGTTTGCCAGGTTTTCATCAAGGTGACGATTTTTTTCATTTTTCCATTTTTTTTTTGTATTTTAGGGCCCTCCAGCTTTGTCCTCTGATGCTATGCGTAGAACTTTCAGAGGTGTAAACTGTTGATGGGTTCAGTCAACTGTTCCCCATCTGGTGTTTCTAGTTGATATGCTCCATAACCAAAAGAAGATATGATAATATATGGACCCAGCCAGTTTGGTTCAAATTTTCCTGGCTTTTCTCTGTCTGCTTGGTTCCTGGGGTTCTGCATGAGAACCAGGTTGCCAATGTTGAACTTTCTAACCATAACCTTTTTATTGTAGCTACGACAAAGGCAGTTTTGATATGCCTAGAGGTGATTCAGTGAGTTTTGTCTTCTCTCGTCCAGCATTTCCAGCTCGTGCAAGCATGATTGTCGGTATTCCTCTTCATTAGTTAGACCCTTCAAAGAGACCCGTAGTGAAGTAATTTCGACCTCAATGGGTAAGATGGCTTCTGCACCAAAAACCAGGGCGAATGGGGTAGCTCCTATAGGCGTACGAATGCTAGTTCGGTAAGCCCACAGAGTAGGGTTAAGTTGTATGTGCCAATCGCGGCCAAAAGTCATTGACAGTCTTTTTAAGGATCTTGATAATGATTTTATTCGATGCCTCAGCTTGACCGTTTCCTTGGGGGTAGTATGGGGATGAAAAATGGTGTTGGATATGGAATCGCTCACATAACTCATGTACGTCTTGGTTTTTGAATGGACGTCCGTTGTCAGTGACGATGGACTGTGGGAGGCCATACCGGCAAATGATGTAGTTGAGGATAAACTTTGATATTTGTTTGCCAATAATGTATGTCAATGGAATGGCTTCAATCCATTTTGTGAAATACTCAATGGCGGTGATAATGAATTAATGGTCGTTGGAAGAGGTTGGATGAATCTTACCCATGAGGTCGAGTCCCCATTGAGTGAAGGGCCACAGAGAAGTGATTGGCCAAAGTTCTTGTGCTGGAGCATGGACCAAATCACTATGGATTTGAAACTTGCGACAGGTTCTGACATATTCTATTGCATCTTTTTTCATTGTCGGCCAATAATATCCAAGTCTCGTTAGTTTCTTAGCCAGAGTAGGAACGCTCAAATGAGATCCGCATATACCATCGTGCACTTCTCGTAAGGTCGTACATGCTTCATCGGTGTCAAGACATCTAAGGAGGGTATTGTCGAAACTACGGCGGTATAGGGTGTCACTGATAATGGCATACCTTGTAGATTTCCTAATGAAGGACTTCCTTTGGTTATTGGATAGGTTCAATGGAAGGGTGTGAGTCTTTAGATAGTCATAAATGTCCTGATACCAAGGAGAGTTGGGACCAACAAGTTCGCAAACCATTTCTGACTCTGGGATATCATATGCCGGTATCAACAGCTGTTCTACTAGGAACTCAAATTGTGACACATTTTTAGGGATGTCCAAGAGAGAATTAATAGTAGCCATTGCGTCCGCTGCCTTATTCTGTACCCTGGGGATTTGTTCAAAAGACACTGATTGGAAGTATGTTAGGAAACTATCCACCATCCTCTTGTAAGGAAGCAACTTCTCATCCTTTGTTTCATAGTCACCATTCACTTGGTTGATTACTAGCTGGGAATCCCCAAATACAAGCAATGTCTGAATTTTCCATTTGATTGCCAACTTGAGACCTGTAACTAGTGCTTCGTATTCGGCAATGTTGTTTGTGCAAGGGAAAGCGATTTGAAATGACTTAGGAATTGAATCCCCTTGTGGTGTGATGAACAAGATTCCAGCCCCTGAGCCATGACCAGTGTGGGACCCATCAAAATACAGCTTCCATGGTGTTGCTGGTTCCGTATGAAAGATGGACTCATTGGGAAAATCAGTTACCAATGGATGAGAGGCTTGCATTGGCGCATTTGCCAGTTGATCTACTATTACTTTCCCTTTTATTGCCTTGCGTTCAACATATTGTATGTCGTACTCACTTAGGATCATGACCCATTTTGCCAACCGGCTTGTTAACGCTGCTCGACTTAATAGGTATTTCAATGGGTCAATTTTGGCAACTAGTTGTGTCTGATGATTGAGCATATAATGCCTTAGTTTTTGGGCTGCAAAGACAATTACAAGGCATGCACGTTCAATGTATGTGTAATTTAGCTCGTAACCGATCAGTGTGCGGCTGATGTAGTAGATTGCTCTTTCTTTCCCCTCATGATCATTTTGGGCCAGTAATGCCCCCAGTGCTGAACTAGTGGTCGAGATGTATAGAATTAATGGATTTCCATGAATAGGCGACATGAGGACTGGTGTTGATAGCAGGTAATCTTTGATTTTTTGGAAGGCCTGTTGACATTTATCTGTCCATACAAAGGGGACACCTTTGCGTAACAGATACTGGAATGGGTGGCACTTATCTGCCAATTGAGCTATGAAGCGGCGAATAGATTACACTCTGCCTTGCAGGGTTCTGAGTTCACTGATCCCTCTAGGTGGAGGCATGTCTATGATTGCTTTAACCTTTACCGAATCAACCTCTATGCCTCTTCGGGAAACTATGTACCCCAATAGCTTACCTGACGTGACACCAAAAACACATTTCTTAGGGTTTAATCAAACCTTGTACTCTTCTAGTCTCTTGAAAATTTTGTCAAGTACCTTCAAATGATCTTTCCTTGTTGTTGATTTGGCCAATAAGTCATCTACATAATCTTCCATTATATTGTGCATCATATCATGGAAGATCGTGGTCATAGCCCTTTGGTATGTGGCACCTGCATTTTTGAGGCCGAAGGGCATGACGTTCCAATAGTATGTACCCCATGGGCAAGTAAATGCTATTTTGTGTTGGTCCTCAGGAGCAATGCGAATTTGATTATAACAAGAGAAACCATCCATGAGGGATAGCATCTCGTGTCCTGCAGTTAGATCGACTATGATGTCAATGTTGGGCAAAGGAAAGTCATCCTTTGGACATGCTTTGTTTAGGTCCCAAAAATCTGTACATACCCGAATTAGTCCGTTTGGCTTTGTCACCGACACTAGGTTGGAAATCCATTCAGCATAATCTATAGACCTTATGAATCCGACATCCAGTAATTTCTTTAACTCGGCCTTAACCAATAGAGCAACTTGAGGGTGCATTTTGCTCAACTTCTGCTTGACTGGTTTAGCATTGGGTAGTAGTGGCAGATGATGTAGAACCAATTTGGGGTCCAATCTTCGCATGTCAGCGTAGGACCATGCAAAGTTTATTTTCTGTTCTGCAAAGAATTTATGAAATTCTGGTTTCTCTTCATCTATCAAAGATGTCGCAAATAGGACCATCTTGGGGTCTTCTGGAGTCGAAATGTTATCCTCTATGGTGTCCTCAACAAGCATGGTTGATCTCTCCTATTGCACGGGGAGAAAGTCTAGTCCTCCATCTTTGGGCACCTCCGAGAGGTTTTCACCTGCAGATACATCCTTTGTTTTTACTATTTTTCTGTCAAGAGGTGCCTTTCGGTTTTCACCTAGAGACGTTTCATTTTTTACTTTATTTTTACTTTTGTGACTAGAGGACTGAACCGTCTCACCAAAGTATGCCGCGCAATCAAAATCAATAGTAAATCTTGATCTGTGGTCCCCACTGGGTATGCCCTCACGTAATCCCATGAATTCGGCAATGGCTTCATCATTTTGGAATGTGTCTAGAACTAGCGGTCCTTGTTGGTCCCAATCGACTAGTTCAGGGTAGACTAATGAAATGCCATCGTCAAGGTTAGTGAATTTGGGTGAGGATGCCGATAGCATACAGATGGATTCGTTGATGTTGTAGATGAGGTTATCATCGTCCAACTCGACATCGGACTCTATCCAGTATTCTCCTTCACTAGTGTCATATTCGTTGTCATAATAAGGGGTGAAGGTTTGACAGCCCTGGCTATCAATGTATCTGATACTTCAGATAGATTAGACTAATGGGGTTCGGATGGTGGTTGTTGCGTGTCATGAGAAGTGTTAGTGGGATTTTGACTGTTTGGTGCCCGCTCAATTTTGAATGTTTGCCAAAATCGTTGTTTAGAGGTCAATTCCCCTGGTTCGATAAACAAATCATCAAGACAATAGTCACTTAGGGATCGTTCAGAGCCAAATTCTCACTCATGGGAGTCTGTTTCGATTAGGTATTCCCTAGTAGTCTCAACACTTTCAGAAGCATGTACTCGCTCACTGGAAAGTCCAGGGGTACGTCGATCGCCGTTGTCGAGTGATCCAAACCCTAATCCAAGATACTTCAGAGTTTGGAAAGTTTCTATGGGTTCCCTTCAACCAATTTTATTTTTTCCAAGGCCGCTAGTACCATCGTAGCCTTTAGCCTTCATGATGTTGTAACCCTTGCCATATTTCTGGACTGGTAGTGGAGGTAGTGAGACTGCATCCTTATAGATCCATCCTGTGATGTCGACAAGGTCTTCATCACTCATGTCTCCCCACTTGATGAAAACTGTATTTGATGGAACTTTGAATGTTTCTTGTGGTTCCATTCTGAAACATGGTCGACCATATATCTTTGGAGGAGTGGGTATTGTAGTTATGTTGTATGATGTATTTAGTTTGAACTCTCTGCAGCCGAGGTCCTGGATTTTATCAGTTGATTCGGTCTTAGGGTTGGTGGAGGGTTGTGATATGTCAGAAGACATGGATGGAGTGGATGTGGAAGATGATCCGAGCATGGAAGGGTCGATGTATTTGGACGAGGAGCCAGGTGCTTCTCGGTTAATAGGTACTTGGTTTTCAGCGATACCCCTTAAATTGGTACAATATTGGAAAGGGTCGGGGTCTCCGTATATGGTTACTTCTGTACCATCAAAAGGAAACTTGAGGCATTGGTTGTATGTCGACGGAACGGCCTTTAAGGCATGGATCCATGGGCGGCCAAGTAAGATGTTGTATGGTAGTTCCAAATCCAAGACCTGGCAAGTTGTGTCGACAATGAGTGGTCCCTCTGATAGGGAGAGAGATAACACCTCGCGAAGAGTGTTCCTCGTCATCATATGCTTTGATCACTATGCTTTTTGTTGGGTCTACGCATGCATCAGAGAATCCAAGAGCCTTAACCAGTTTAAGGGAGCATATATTCAACCCTGCTCTGCCATCTATTAAAACCCATCTAACCTTGTGCTTGTGGACAAAAACTTCTATGTGTAACGCATCATTGTGGTTGGTTTTAGATGATGAGTAATCCTGATCTGAGAAGGTGACATGGCGCGGTGTGGTGAGATATCCCACCATAGTTTCAAATTGATTGACATCAATGTCCTTCGGGACCGACGAATCTAAGAGAGTTTTATCCAGGATTTCTTTGTGTGCAGGAGAGATACGAAGCAACTCAAGGATAGATATTTGCGCAAGAGTCTTTCCTAGTTGGTCAATGAGATTGAACTGACTTTTGGGTTTCCATTGTTGTGGGGTTGAGACAGGTTTTGGTTGTTTAGAAGATGAAGCTGGTTGTGATTGCTTAGCAGATGGGCCTGCTACAATGATCTTGGCTTGTCTAGGGGGAGGTGGACCAGCTATAGTGACCTTTCCACTTCGCGTAGTAGCATTGCACTGTGGTGCTCTCTTGATCATAATGGTGTTGATGTACTCATCGTCTGTTCTAACATTATTTATTGTTGGTCCACCAGAGTAATCATACTTGACTTGGGTGAAGTTAGCTTGGTTCTGTGGACCTGAAGTGGAAGCATTATGGGGACCATGATCCTGTAGTGGATTCTTGTGGATAGTATGATCTGAGTTGGAATTGAATTGCGATCCACCTACTTCGATGGTGCGATTTTCAATAAGGTCTTGGATTACGTTTTTCAATTTTCTACAGTTGGAGGTTGTATGCCCTTTGACTCGATGGTATTCACAAATTGCGTTGTCATCCCACCATGCTGGTTTGAATTGTCCTGGGTCATAAGGTTTTATTTCCGGAAGTGTGATGACCCCATGTTGGATGCATTTCTTGAGGAAATCTGCAATGGGTTCACCTAAATTGGTGTATGTGCAACCCCTAGGGAATTGTCTTAGTTGACGATATTGTCCTTGACGGTTTTGACCATTTTGACTATTTGTAGGAATATTGGGGGGAGGTGTCAATGTCGTTGTTGGTCTATTTTGTTGTTGCACCCCTTTCAGAGCCAATACGGGACTTGCAGTCTTGGCGTGTACAACACCATCATTTGTAACATGTTTATTCTTGACCCAATATTTGTTTTTGTCAGTGGGTGGGTTGGTGTTTGTGTTTTTGGAACCATACCTCAATTCTCCCTTTACGATAAGGGCTTTCTCAATTTGGACCCCTTTTTCCACTAATTTTGTGAAGGTTGTGCAACAATGTATTTGCAATGCGAATTTGAGGGGCCCTAGAAGTGTTTGGACTAACATGTCAACCTTTTCTCTTTCAGGAATGTCAATGTGACATCGACTAGCGAGGCTTCTCCATTTTTGAAAGAACGGGATAAATGTCTCACCCGACTCTCCTTGTGTGAGATTGCACAAGCTAGTGATAGAGGTGTCCATGTCAATATTGTATGCGTAATTTTTTATGAACCTTCTTTTGAGCTCATCCCATGTCTGGATATCTTTTTTCTTTGAAAACCATTCAAGGGCTTGACCCGCCAAACTCTTGGAAAAAAGTCTCATCAAGTATGTGGGTTCGTAGGCGATATCCATACAGTTAGTTGCGAATTCGCGGAGATGTTCAATGGGATTTGTCTTGCCTTTATATTTAGTGAAGTTGGGTGACACATGTCCTGGCGGAAATGCGGGCATACGTAAGTTTGTGTCGAATGGGTATACATCCAGATCATATGATATTTCGGATTTCCCGCCTATGATGAACATGTTTTGCATTTTCTTCTCCATATCCCGCACTGTTGCTTTGAGTTCATCCATGGTAGGGTCATTTACATTTCCATACATTGGATTGCCTGGTACACCATGTGTTCCTGCGTGAGTGTAGGTGTATTGTGGCGGTACAGGTTGTTGTAGTACGTATGACATGTGTTGTTGGTATTGGAAGTTGTGATTAGGTGTATGTTGATGAGTGTGAATGTTGGATGAGTATGTTGGAATGTGTCCCCCAGCTATGCATGTCATTATTTGGGGGATGTTGTGACCATGAATGTTATGATGTATTAACGATGTCATGGGTTGAGTTATTTGGCCACTTTGTGTGAATTGCTGATTTTGCACAAGGGGAACATTGGTATTTGTACCTTGGGAGGTAATGACGTTTGACTGTGTTGTAGTGTTAACGTTTTGTTGTTGTCCTTGTATAAAGATATGTCCTATGGCTCCTCCCAAAGGATGTTGTGAATTACTACTGAACAATTTTGTTGAAGTTGTGTTCATGGTAGTAGATGTAGTTGTCAAGGGGGAGTTGTGATGACTTGATGATGCCCCCGTGGTATTTGCTGTTGCGATAGCAGGAGGATTGGAATAATTTTCCGATGGTGTCAAGGAGCCAACAGTGGTTGTATTTAATTGGGGTAGTGTTATGGATGTTGTGGATGATTGTGATCCCCCAATAGATGTAGCGTTTATTGTATTGGAGATGTTTGGGATGTTGGATGTGGTATGCAGTGTCATTGTGGTGTCAAAAGGGATGTTGCTTGTAGTGTTTAGGACTTTACCACTGTTTGAGATGTTATGAACATTGTTGGCATTAGGGTCATGTAATGTGTTAATGTCAAATCCTGGTGGTAACTTAGCTCCTTCACTCAAGAGCATAGCTACGAATCTGTCTCTATCGTGACGTGCTATTGTTTTAGCCAACTGATAGACCTCTGGGTCTTGTGTCAATGCTTCTATGTGTTCCTGAAGTAGTTGACCATTTTCATCTCTTTGCAAGTAGAGTTCGAATGAGTTGTTAGGTAAGGATTGTGTTGTCACTGGAGGTTGATTGTCTAGATTGGTAAAGGGATCGTTCACGGTCTAGTTTGAGTCATGTGGAGGACTGTTGGGATCTTGTCCAAAGTTTTCCATTTGTTTCTTGTGCTTTTGAAGTCTGGTTTCGACCATAAATGAGATTTCTCAAAGGGAATGTCCACTAAATGCAAGTATGACACTAGGTGAAATCTAAGGTTCAAACTGACGACTAAAATGACCACTATTTTTGGATTTTTGTGAATAAGGTATGCAATGTGGATGCAATGTAAGACGAGGCTATCTAAGCACTTTTAAGCTTGAACTTCATTTTCGATTTGGATTGCTAAAGGACTTTGTTGTTAATGACAAGTTGACAAGATGACTAGTGAGTCTTCCTAACTAGACTTTTGAGTTGGAAGAAATCTCACAAAAGAGGACAATGACTAAAAGGATGTTTGATAACTTGGTCCAAGAGGGTCTAATTTCGAAAACAATGATTTTGCCAAGGGGTGCTTAAGATTTTCCTACTCCTAAGTATGCAAGATATGAGCCTAGGGACAACATAATGTTGAATGTATGACACTTAAATGGGGTGAGGTATGAAACCTAAGGTGATCAATGCAAGCTAAGAGACAAGACTTTGAGCAATTTCAAATTAGGATTTTGAAAGAATCTTCTTGGTGACAGAGTTTGACAGATGGCTGACAGTTTGGAGATCTCTGGTTTTGACTGTGCAGTTTTAAAATTTTGACAGGCAAATGCGTCTCAGTTTGGTAATTGCGTCACGGTTAAGCAACTGTGGTTCAGTTTTTCACTTGCGGATTTTTTACTGTCATATGCGACTCAGTTTATCATATGCGACTTTCAGATTGATAGATGCGTCGCGACACCTACAGATGCGTTGTTCTAAGTTTTAGATGCAGTTTATTAGAGCAGTTGCAGTTTATCAGAGCAGTTGCGGTTTATCAGAGCAGTTGCAGTTTATCAGAGCAGTTTTGTTTTAAGGCAATTTTCATGGTATTTTGATGGAATTTTTTGATTTGTTTGATGAATGTTTTGTTTGGACTATGACAAAACTAGAATGCACTTGACAAACACAACGTTTTAAGGGGTAACCAAACACACATGAGATAAGCACAATCCTAAAAAGGCCACTAGGCCACGAGTTTGTACACTTGATAAAGCCCACCAGTTATACCCCAGATTGGTGATGAACACCTTTCCTTCTCGAGAGCGGATAGCTTAGAATTTTGGTGGCATTGGCTCCCCTCCATGGCTCATTAACGTCATTCGAGCACACCAAATTCGGGTTCATTGGGTAGTGACATCCCAAGAATTGCTATCTCTACTCAAGGGGATCAGTAGTGAGTAATCTTCAGGCATGATACTGTACCCTGCACTATATCAAGCAATGGCCAATAGAACGGTTGGACACTAAGATAAGAGGTGTTTAATTCGGGCATTTCGTTCGTGGGGCGTGATCCATGCGGCGAGAGTCCCCTTTCGAATCCATCTCGTCGGAACCACGCTCGTGATTCTTGGGCTTTCCCCAAGAACCCACTTTTCTATACCGGCTGGAAGTCCCTCAATGTCAGGTTGCTACCGGTCTGAGTCGTCTTGGGGTGAGTACTTTTTCCCACCAGAACAGGCCCAAGTTCTAGAGTCAATAACCGTTTCTCTTACACCCAGGATCGCACGAATGCGCAAGGGGAGAGGATACTCCGATATACCGAATTGTGAAGGGTAAAATAACAGAAAAGAATGGGTCTGGTTTTTTGATCACAAGGTTTTCACCAAGTGAGAGCATACTCACCTACCACTCCACAAGCACAATCAAGCATGAAAGACATGATTCTTTTTATAAGCACCAAATTCAAATGTTTGCTAATCTAGAAATAAACAAGCACAATGTTTGTCTCTTCCTTCTTTGACATGCGAATCTGCAAACAATGAATATTAGTAGTCTTGTATGTAATGGTCTTGGACACATGAAAAAGAATCGCCACACGCTACAAGAAAATATTAGTAACAAAAAAGATCTAATCTGGTTAACATGCAGGAATAAAAACATAGAAAAAGACAGAAAACTAGAAAACCAGTAAACAGAAAAACCCAAAATTCGACAATTAAAATCTCAAAACTGACAGAAAAAATTTACCAGGCAAATGCGGCACGGCATTACCAGATAGATGCGGTGTGGCATAGCAAATGCATCATTCGAGTCTGCGAATGCGGCTCAGAATATCAAATGCATCTCTGTAATTGGCAGTTCCGGCTTGTCAGAATAGTTGCGTCGCTTCTGTCAGCAGATGTGTGGCGACTATTGCGGTGATCCGTACCTGTACCTGCAAAATGACAGAAAACAACAAAAAACCCTACCAAAATAGAAAACCGCTACAAGAAAGGATTAGTAACACAAAATCTAATCTTAGCCAATATGCAGGAATAAAAACAGAATACAGAAAGACATAAGATTAGAACACCCGAAATCCAAAAATAAAACTCCCAAACTGAAAGAAGTATTATACCAGACGGATGTGGCACAGAATAGCAAATGTGGCTTTCGGGGTTTCGGATGCGGCTCAGGAAAAATAGATGCATCGTTATGGGTGTCAGTTGTGGTGCATCAGAGCAATTGCGGCTCTAAGGTCCTCGGGTGCATTGCGACGCATCTGATGCGTCACAATGTTTTTAAAAAAGTTGCAGCGATCCGTACCTGTACCCTGCAAAACAATAGAAAACAACAAAAAACATACGAAAAGCCGAAAAACAATGTCGGGTTCACCAATGTAATCAAGGGAAAATTCTAAATTGTTAGAGGGGTTTAGCACAATAACATCAAAATTCCTATGAAATAACAAAGCACAAAGGAAATAATGTGAAGACAAAAGGGACAATGTTACCCTAAGTCTCCACCTTCCATGGTTGACCTTTGTTACACCTCCTAGCTTGCAGTAAATAAAAATGCCCTCAGATTTGTTTGACCAACTATGACAAAAGACTAAGCCCTATGCAAGTGTTGAAGGATTTGTATAAAAAAAAAAAGAGTGAGTTCACAATAAGCTAAATGACAAATGACTGTAAAAATGATAACCCTAAGTTGACAGAAAATAGACATGGACCAGAGAGAAAAAGATCAAGAGAGGAGCAAATGAGAACAAAATTGCCCTTTTATGAAAACTGCAATTTTGAATGTGTGGCCAGGATAAGAAGATGACAAAAACCCTAGGATCAATGTTCCAGATTGAATGTTGATGTGTGCATTAGGGTTAGGTCAAAATTAGGGCAAAAGATAAGGATGAAGGGTTGAGATTGAATTATAAAATAATTCAATCTAGGGCTGAAATTAAATGAGATGTCAAAAGTCAAGAATTAATTTGGAAGATAAGACTGGCACAGACAAAGAGGTTGCTGGAGAAATTAAATAAAATTTATTTACTCCAGGTGACCAGTAAATAATTAAATAATAAAGATATTATTTAATTATGGAGGAGTGTGACAAAGGAATTGTTTTGAATTAAATAATGATTTAATTCAAAATTCAAGAGAATTGACTAAATTAAATAAATCAAATTTATTTAATTTTAATGAGAGAAAAAGCTAATGAATAATTAAATAATTAGGATAATTATTTAATTATAGTGGAAAGTGGACAAAATTAAATAAATAAGAATTTATTTAATTTTTAGAAGAAGGGGACTTAATTAGTGACGTAATTAAATAAATAAAATGTATTTAATTAATCAAGAAGACACAAAGGGAAATTAAATAAATTATGAAATTTATTTAATTAAAGGAAGACTTAGATAATTAATGACATATTAGATAAATAAATAATATTTATTTATTTAATAATCAAGGAGAAACAAATGACATGAATTAATTAAATAATTATGAATTATTTAACCAATAGTCGAATGTGGACCGAGGACATAATTAAATAACTTAATTATGTGTATTGAGCTTCAATGGAACTGTAACTCATGCATATTGTAGATGCAATTGTAAAAGCTCAAATATCATTGCATGCCACTACTCTCTTATATATTTTCTTTATTCTATCGGTAGTGATTCCACCTATAGTGAGCATTTATGTAATATTTTATAACCGGTTATAATATATTGTGAGGTAATCCACACTATGGTTTTTTCCTTCTTGGGTTTTCCACATAAAAATATAATTTCTATGTGTTATGTGATTTTGATGATTTCTTTCCTTTCTTATTACAAATTGAATATGCTATGTGGAATGAATGTTTAAATGTTTAAGTGGTTTTAGATAATACTAATTCACCCCCACTCTCAGTATTCTAGGTGTTTAACAAGCCTATTTAATTTCCCCTCTCCTTGCATATAGAGTTCTAAAACTAGAAAGAATGATTGGTAGAGGGAGGGATGAGGTAATTTTCCATTCCCCTCATATGGATAGATAGTATGAGTGAAGATATGGTGGGGATATTTTTCCTTTTTATCATATATGAAAAATTCCAAATGAAAATTAACAATAATAAAATATCATGGTTATTAATATTTCTATAGGTTAAATTTATAACATGAAAACTAAGAATATGATAGTAATAATTTAGAGAGTTTGGACATTTATATCTTGCCGTGTCAATCTATTCAATTTCATGAGGTTTTAAGAAAGTAATTTTTTTATGGAATGAATTGAATGACTATAAGAATTCAAACACTTCATAACATTTTTTTATCTTTACAAATATTTTTCAAGTTAGTTTTAGCACAAAAAAACAAATATTAAAAACAAATATACTAAATAAATTATAATCATTGATTTACTATTAATTTAGTTGGACTTTAAACTTTTAAGTTTTTTTATTTTAACTTTAAAATGATGGTTTTTTACTAAATATAATAACATATTTCTTTAATATCATGGATGGTATCCTTCTATTTTATTCCCATGTATATAGAAGCATAAATTATTTTGATATATTTTATTCATTATAAGTTTATATATTTTTATGATCTATTTAAATTCTCTAAATATATTTTGTAAAAAGAAATATATTATTATAAGTATATTGAATTTTTTTATTTATTTAAAGATTGTTTTATTCATAGAAAAGATATATTATTTTACTTTAAAACTATTTAATAATTTAATTTTTAATTATTTATTTGAATAATTGTTTTGTTTTAATATTTATTTAAACCATTTTTTTATTTTGGAGAAGAAAAGAGCTGAAGGGGAGAAGATGTTAAGAGACTTCATATGCTATTTGGAGAAAGCAGACTGCCAATATGGATTTGAGGTTGTGATTTACATTTATTTGTGTAAAGGAGGTGGGTGTTTCTCCCTTCATGATAATTATGGTAGTAATTTATAATATTATTTGAATCCAAATTAATTAGTGTGAAGACAATATCTTTCATGTGAAAATATTTAAGTTGTGTATACTTATTGTAAATGGATGTAGGAACATATTTATTTTATGATGATATATCAAGAGTTAAACATCAAGTGGAGGTGTATTTTGGTTGAAAATCCAGTCATTTCCATGACTTGAGTGATAATATTTGGAGACTACATCAAACCATTAGGAAGTTGGTTATCAGAATAAAGATAAAATTATTTTGTAATGTCAATTTTAATATGCATGTGCATTGTTGTTGTGATGTATGTGAGGATGACATTGAATGCACTCTTTTTCTTGCCAACATGATAAAAAAATGTAATAAATGTTTCAAGTCATGAGGATGGGCCTATGTAATTTCCCCCCTCCTTGCATATAGAGTTTTTAAAGTAGTAGCCATGATTTCCAAAAAGAGGAATGAGGTAATTTTCCTTCCTCTCATATGGATATATAGTATGAGTGAAGATATGGTGGGGATTTTTTATTTTTTGTTATATATAGAGAATTCTATATGAAATTAATAATAATAAAATATCATGGTTATTAATATTTCTATATGTTAATTTTGTAGCATGACTTAAGAGATGTTAGTTATAATGTAGGGGTTTGGGGGCTTATATCTTGAAGAGTAGATCTATTCTTTAAACAAAGATCAAAATTTCATGAAGATTTTAAGAAAGTAATATCTTTTTGTGGAATGAATTGAATGATTATAAAAATTCAAACATGATTTTTTTTTAATCTTTAAAAAAAAAAATCAAAATAATTTAACACAAAATAAGAAAATAAAATAAAATATGTATATTAAAATTAACTAATTTAAATTTTAAAATTAAAACTAATAAATATATTATAATGAATCTTGATTTACTTAATTTAATTCAACTTTAAACTTTTAAGTTTTTATCTTTAACTTTAAAATCTTAGTTTGTTAATAAAAATAATTACATATTCCTCCAATATCATGGATGATATCCTTCTATTTTATGTTCATGTATATTGAAACAAATGGAACCACATAAATATATTTTATTCATTATAATATTATATATTTTTATTATTATTTAATTTTTCTAGATATTTCAAAAAATAATTATTATAAATATATTGACTAATTTGATTTATTTAAAATTTATTTTATTGAAATTTATTTTATTATTTTTACATTAAAATTATTTAATAATTTTATTTGTATTATTTATTTAAAGATTTTTTTTTTAAGTATTTATTTAAATAATTTTTTAGTTATTTTTATTTTTATTGTTTACTATTTTATAATTAGAATAACTATTTTTATTAATATAAAAGATTATTTTATTTTATTTATTTAAAAATTATCTTATTTTATTTATTTAAAAATTATTTTATTTTGTTTATTTAAAAATTCAAAATATATTTTGTTTATACAATAATATTTCTACAATAGTAATAAAAAAATATTTAAATATTCAGAATAATGTAAATGCAATCCTATTACCATCAAAAGAATTTTCTGCTTATATTTAGTATGTTATAGTTTATCACAAATTGAGCTAAATTATTAAATAGAGAAACAAGAGTGTGAGTTAGATCTTGAAAAGTAGAATTGCTTGTCGTGAGTTTCAGTTATAAGGTTTGCATTTTCTGGAATTCCACTTCTTCTTTGTTTCTAAAATATGTAAGATTAAATTAACCAATTTTATTTGTAATTTGATAAGTCGAATTGAATGGATTGTGTTGTTTCTATGCAGGCAAATGTAAGCATACAAAAACCATTTTTCACATTAATTTCTCTTTTACATAATTAAATAATTATTTTTAATTATTAATTAATTATTATGTAAAATCATATTCTTCTATTAATTTAATAATTTTAATTATTTAACTAATTCATTTTTCTTTTGAATAATTAAATAAAATAATATTTAGTTATTTACATCAATTAATCCTTTCACTATATAGGTAAATAAATTATAATTTATTTAATTATTTATTGACATTTTCCTATTATAATTAATTAATCGTTTTCCCTCCACTAGTAATTATTTACTAAATTGTTTTTTACTCCACTTTCTAATTAAATAATTATTTTCATTATTTTCATTAAAAATTCAACTTTTCTCTCTTCTTCTATAATTAAATAATTGCTTTATTATTTAATTATTCACTATCTCTTCTAATTTGGCTATAGAAAAATTCACAACCAACAATTCACCACCATGAAAAATCAATTCATGGCCACATTCATCACATTATGTTGGTTCAATTCACCCCGACATTCATCACATTAAAAGTTTGCGATTAATTTTCCATGGGGGTGAATTGCTAGTAGTGAATTTTTCTTGCGATGAATTTGTCATGGCAGTGAATTTTTGTGCGGTGAATTCTTGGGATGAATTTTCTTGATGCCATTTAACTTATTCCAACCACCTCTTTATCTGTGCCAAATCTTATCTCTTATCTCAACCTTCATAAGGTTTTATTAACTTTTAATGTCCACCATCCATCATTAACTAAACCCTATTTTAGCCCTAACCCTATTTCTTTGCTTCTCAAAGCAATCTCATCCATTGATTTTCATTATCTAATCTTGGCCCTTCATTCAAATTGGGTTTTCTATAAAAGAGACCTATCCCTTTCATTTTGACAACCACTATCTTTGATATTCTTGCATACTACAAATCTGAGGGCAAGATAGCATATAAAGCAAAATGGAGAAGACCAATGAAGGTGATTCAACCATGGCATAGGATTTATGGTATTATTGATTTGTTATTTTATGTTTTTGTGTTCATTTGTGGTTCATTGTTGAATTATGATCTTTAGAGTTTAATTTTTATGTATTTGGTCGTTGATACCATTGATTCATACCTTTCTCCTGAATTTTACCCTAATTCTACAGTTTGTGATCATTCTCATGCTTGAAAATAAAGCATCAGGCAAGTAACAAGTGCTTGTGATCATTCTCATGCTTGAAAATAAAGCATCAGGCAAGTAACAAGTGTTGAACTCAGTGAAATTTCAAGAACTGAATATGTAAGCACTCTCTTTTTCCACTCTCTCTTTTTCCATGGATTAGATGTAATCTATTTACTGATATATATTCCAAAAACATTGTTCTAAGAAATAGGATAAACCCTAAATTAAGGGTGGTCATCTTACAGATAAGCACTCTCTTTTTTCATGGATTAAATGTGCTATATTTACTCACATATATTCCAAAAACATTGTTCTGAGAAATAGGAAAAACCCTAAATTAAGGGTAGGCTTAAACAACATACACTAAGTGTTGATGCTTAGTGTTGGCCCCCCTTAATTGCAACTCCGATTCTCCTTCTCCATTTTTATTAACTACATTATGTAGCATCTTTTTTTAATGCAACAGACCATCTTTGTTTCCCTTAAAGGATCAAACCATATATTTATAGAAAATATTATATATTTATATTTGAGATTATATTTTTAATGTAATAGTTTTTTAATGAAAAAAGCTTCAACACAATCAAATCCAACAGCAATCTGAATTGTAGAAATTTATTATCATTAATTAAATATATATTTTTATTATATAAATGTTAATGAAAACCCTAATTAGCAATGAAGTTTTTTTATTTGTAATCAAACTGTGTGAAATGGGTCTGCTAGTATGTGTTTGTAAGTAGTTTGGCACTGGTCCAGTCCATAATTGTAACCTTTTTGGATAATAGCTAAGGGTGGGAATAGAAGTAAATGAAGAAAGTCAGGCACAGGAAATGTATTGGGATGGCCTAAGGCTGTTGACTCAAACACTGTAAATTATATATTTATATATATATATGACAACTATTGAACTATCATTATATATTTTTAATATTATAATATAAATTTCTATAAAAAGGGGCCCACACGAGGCTTAATGTGTGCTGTTTAAGTCCGCCCATGAATTAAGACTTGCTCTACAGACGTTCTCTAAGTTTTAAATTGCAAATTTCGTAAATTGCATGATATGATTCTGAAGCTTGAAATCAACATGAATGATTTTATTCAGGTTTTGTGCGGTATGAGCGAATTCAGAGAAGGAAGGAGAAGGTCAAGGCGTACTTGTATGAAGTTGCCAGAGCTCCCGAATGAGATAATCATTGTAATAGGGGAAAAACTATCTCTGAAAGATGTTGCAAACTTTATGTTGTGTTGCAGGGGTGTGGCATCCAAGGCCAAAAATTTATACGAGCAGCGTCGTAGTGTGGACATGTCGTGTTTCAAAAGCGTGACACCATCCATCTGCAACGGCCTCATCACCCACTTCTCCCGCAGCCGCCTCATGAGACTGCGTTTCTGCTATGACGTTCACCGCCACCACAAATACGATGAGGAAACAGTGGACGCCATTTTGGGATACTTTTCCTTCTCCACCCACCGCGAAATCGACCTCTATGCGGGCACACCGCATTGCGAAATACTCGGAATGGAGGTATGTGAGAGGAGAGCACGAGGCCTTGGTGACTTCAGACATTGTGGGGAGGAACTGCCCCAGGATGGAATATTATTGGCCCGATTCCCAACTGTTGAACCGGCCACATGTCCACGCGGCCTTTCTGCAGGCCTGCCCACGCCTCAAGCATGCCATATTCCACTTCATATGGGGCATTGAACAGCTGGACGCGTATGCAACGCTGACCTCCCCACTGGAATTAGACTTTGCCTTCTTTTACTTTCTTGGATGGGATGACCTCACAGAGCAGAAGCGTAGGATGGGTGAAGCAAAGCTGAGAATTATAGGATCAAAACTACCCAAAATCACTGCGGCACATGTGAACTTTGATGCAAGAGGGTGCATGAAAGAGTATATGGAATTGGTGAAGGCCATGCCCACAATCCAAACTCTCGCCTTTCTTTGCAATTTCAAGGACAAGCGCGAACCTGTGTGCCCTGTTTTTGTAGGTGCTTTTTCCCTGCTGAGAGAACTCCATCGCGCTCCCGTCGTGGTGCTGTTGAATGGTGTGCCGGAGAAGGAGTTTGAGAAGGTTGTTGACCCAAATGCATGGGATGCGTTGCCGAGAGAAGTAGAGCATGTGAGGATAATCTTCAACTGGCGTAGCCCAAGCTTCGATCAAGGCAGACAAGCGTTGCTTGAGAAATTCATGGACACTGCTCCTCTCCACCTTAAAACATGTTCGGTCTTTGGTGTTCGATCGCTACTTTCGGAAGACTATGTTTTCCTTGAGACTTTGAACCGTGGCAACGTTGATATCAAAACGGCCTTACCCTTTGCTCGTTATTTTGGCATAGAAACCATGCCTTGTTAGGAGACTATTCTATGTTTTATTGCCTTGTCATATTCTTCTGTGCTTCCATGTTTAAACAATTTCACGGTGACAGGGTTCACTGCTACTACTGCGTATAAATTTATTCTTCTCTCTGATTAAAATTATTTTTCCTGATAATATGCGATTCCTTCTATACTGTCCGTTTATAAAGTTTGCGATTCCTGATAATTTGTATGGTAGAAATTCTTATTTTTATTTGAAAAAAGAAATTTCTTTTTTATTTTTAAAATTTTTACTTTATATCTTATTATAAGAACTATTTTTATTATTGAATAAAATTACTAATATTATTATATTTATTGTTTCAATATTAATATTTTTGCATGTAAATGATTATTAAGCTTAAAAGAAAATATATGATTCTTTATTACACGTATGTCATTATGTTCCATTCTTTATTACAATTGTAAATCACTTCTTAACATTAATAATCATGTCAGAGTTGATCATTTTTTTAAAAATGGTTTTAATTTGAAAATCTATAATTTATTCACACTCCAGCGTGGATTGATATTTTTTTGTCAGGATAATATTTAAAAAATAAAATATTTTATCAAAATATAGTAAGATTGATAAAGATGTAAAAATTAGAAAACTTTTTTTTTTATAATAAATTTGTTAATTCTAAGATTTAATATTTTTTTTAAATGATACTTTATAATCTTGATTCTTTAAACTTTGACTATTTGAAAAAAAAAGTTACTATAAATAGAATGGTCAATGGCTATCACATACCACAACTTATAAAAGAATAGAATGGTCAATTATATTTAAAAAAATTACTCAAACTGTTTCTCTATGTAATCATTTCAACATCTAGATCTATCACCCTAAGCTCTCCATTAGGATTTTCTTATCAAGAATTTCTATTAAAGAGTTTTTTTCCTATTCTTACTTAAGATAGTATTGTGCCATATTATTCCTTTTATTCTAGTGGATATAACTAATTGTTTGCTTCGTTATAACATTCTTAAATACCTCTTAAGCATAATCCATAGTTTCAATTGGTAGAAATCCAATGATTTCTAATTATTAATATGATGATTGTAAAAATTTAATAATTCTATAATAAAAATTCAATATTTTCTTATTCTTAATTCTTTAGAACATTAGATGACAAGACCTGTATGGCATTGTAGGTGTGGATGGAGGCATGTAGCCTATAGTAGGTTGTTGCATGCATGCCACTTTCTCTCATTGCATGTCCATTCTTTCTCTATTGTAGGGTCTGCTAGGTGTGCTCTTCATATGTGTGGGTTTTTTTTGTTCTCTAGGTGTGCTTTTTGTTGGTTTGTGGGGTTGTTTGTGTGGTTGGTTAAGGGTGTTAGTGTTTTGTGGTTGGAGTGTGGTGGTTGTGGAGGTGTGAGTGCCTCTATGGGTGGTGTTGTGCTTCCTTTTGTCATCGTTCTTCTTAGGATGGGGGGTCTGCAGTCCCTCCATTTGGATTCTTTTTTTTCTATTAGGTTTTGGAGCAATGTGGTGTTTTGCTCGTGTTCCTTGTTTTCATGCCTATTTACCTCTTTGGTTATGGAGTCTTCTAAAAGAAACTTGAATGGAGAAGGGGCTTCCTCAATGGTGAGGTCTCCTAGAATTAAAAAGGTGAACGACTACTTGGAGCAGTGCTTGGATCATCCTATTTTGTTGATTCAACTAGATTCCATAGTGGAGGATGTTAATTACTTGAGAAATCATGCTCTAATCTACAAGTTCATGGGCCTTCATCTTTCTTTGTTGGCTTTGGAATCTTGGACACATAGGGTTTGGAATCCTGAAGGTGATATGGAGATTTTGTTGGCTGCTGATAACTATTTTTTGGTTATCTTTTCATGCATGGTAGGTAGGAATAAGGATTTTGAGGGTGGCCCACACTTTTACAATTAGATTGGGCTCTCTATCAAACCTTGGCATGAGGGTTTCAACTCTGATGAAGAACTTCTTATGTGGGTTCTAGTTTGGATTTATCTGCCTTGACTTCCATTGGAATTATGGAGAAGCGATATTTTGTATATGATAGCCTAACTACTTGGTAAATTGGTTGGACTTTCCCAACAAACTTTGGAAAAAAAGGTAATCCCTTATGCTTGAATTTATGTTTAAGCTGATTTAAACCATCCTTTACCTGATTCTATTGAAGTTTGTGTTGGATCCTCTTCCTAGATTCAACAACTCGATTATGAAAATATCCCTTTTTGTTGTCATCTTTGTCATGAATATGGGAATTTGTAAAGGAGATGCCCTCATATTAATCGTGTAGCTGCTACAAAAAATGCCTCTTCTAAGACTTCTCCTAAGAATGATAAAGGGAAAGGCTTCTATGGTGGAGGGGGCTAAAAATATTCAAGGATTTGTTCCCGTTAAGCCTCATAATAAGGGGATGGGTCAAAAGAGACCTCTCAAGGATAGACAAGATGATGTGATTTTTAATTAGTTTGAAGCTTTTAATGACTTGGTTCAGGGAGAAGGGATTCTAGTTGGGATTCCTATTGGTACTAGCTCATTGGAAGTGGTCTTTCTAGAGGATGAAGAAACTAGGAATCAAGACTCAACTAGGGAAAACATACAGGTTGGTTAGATGGAGGTTGGTTAGATAGAGGTTGGTTAGATGGAGCTTGGTCAGATGGACGACAGTCAAATGGAAATGGATGTTTTTCCTCAGCAGCAAGATTTCTTCAATCTTTATAGATCTTCTATTTCAAAGGATGATAGAGCTATGGTATTTTTTCTCCTTCATAGGTGTTTGAGCATTTAGATTCAAGGAGAAAAGGAGGGGCTATATAGGCTTTGGGTTTGCAACAAAAGGCTCTTAAAAAGGGGTCCACGAAGAAAGCTTCTAAGGTGGTTCGCAAGAAATACCCTAAGAAGGTTAAGTTGATGGGTGAGACTCTAGTGGAATCTGGGTTGGTAAAAACCTTGGATTCTCATTTCTCTCATCACCATAAATGATTGTTATTTCATTGAATGTAAGGGTTTTGAATACCACTCCTAGACAATAGGATATTCGAGAGATGATTGGTTGTCATTCCCCTGATGTTGTCTTCTTTTAGGAAACTAAGTTATCAGTGGATGGAATGTTGAATAGAGCTTCTGGTGTTTGGCCTCATGGGTGTTTTCAATGTGTTGGTGGTTTTGGTAGCTTTGGAGATGTGGCTTGTTTGTGGGATCCAAGAAAGGTCCTTCCTTTGTGCTAGATCTCTAGTCATTCTTCTATCTCTATGTTGCTACTAGTTTAGAGTCTGGTGAATCTTGTCTTTTCACTAATGTTTATTCTCCCATTGATCTGATTGGTAAGTTCCAACTCTAGAATCATCTTAGTTATGTTCGCTCTCTAGTTCCTTGGTACCCTTACATTATGGATAGAGATTTTAATGTTTTTTTCTTGTTTAAAGGAGAAGAGAGGGAGTATTGCTAAGCTTGACCCTACTACTCTACTTCTTATTGACAACATGGATAGGTTGAACCTTATTGATGTGAAACCTAATAATGGTATTTTCATTTGGAACAATTGAAGGTTTGGTGATGCTACTATTTCTAAGGCTCTATAGGTTTCTTGTCTCATATTTTTGGGTTGGGGACAGGTGGACTACTAGCTCTAAGATCTTGGATTGGAGAGGTTTAGATTGTTGGCTAATTAAGCTTTCAATTGTTCCTTTCAAAGTCCATAAGAATCCTCCTTTCAAATTCCAACTCATGTGGTTACGTGATCCTTCACTCCATGAGATGATGACTGAATGGTGGCATAAAGGGAGACCTACCTATGGTACAACTATGTATGCCTTTGTCAAGATATTGTAGTTTGTGAAATATAGACTTAAGAAGTGGAACTTTCAATGTTTCAGGAATCTTCATCACAATAAGTCGATAGCTCAAGCTCATTTGGATTCTATCACCCACCAAATTTGTGACCTTGGTCTCACAATTGAGTTGAGTAAGGGGCAGGCTATGGCTTCTAAGGATCTTGAGGAATGGGAGTTGAGAGAGGGGATCTTCTGGATGTAGAAGTCCTGAATTGATTGGCTTCAGGAGGGAGATAGAAAAATGACCTTCTTTCATCACTCTGTGGCTACAAGAAGAAATGGTAATCTTATTAGCTCTCTGGTTTCCTCTGAGGGAGTTCAACTCTCTTCTCAAGCAGATTTTTCCTAGAAGGCTTCTAAGATTTTTTCATCTCTTTTTACTAAGGACTCTACCCCTGCGAGTTTTGAGGAAAATTATATTCTTGCTTGTATTCCTTATTTGGTTTCTCATGAGATGAATGAATCTCTTTTATGGCCTATCATTTTATAGGAATTAGAGATTATTTTGTTTAAAATGAAAAAAGGTAAAGCCCAGGTCTTGATGGTTTTCCTATTGAATTTTTTCAAGTATTATGGGAGATTATCAAGGAGGTTCTTTTGGAGATTGTTCAAGAGTCTCAAAGGAATAAAGAAATGTTGAAGGCCATGAAATCCACCTTTCTTGCTCTTATTTTGAAGAAGGAATGTGCTTGTACTTTGGATCAATTCCATCCCATTGCCCTTTGCAATGTGGTTTATAAAATCATTACTAAACAAATTGTGAAAATCCTTAAGCCTTGGCTCAATTCTTTGGTCTCTAATGAGCAGGTGGGATTTGTGGATAAATAATATGCTCAATTAAAATGTATGTTTTGATTTAGATAGAAATATCAACTACTTATTCTGCCCCAATAAACCAGGGTAAGGAAAGACTAATATTTTGGTTCTATACATAGGCAGTCATACTACTTTTAAAAGGTAGGACTTTTTATGCTTAACATAAGCATAAACCCCGCTTTTTCAATTATATTCTTATTAACCTCATAAAAAAAGGTCATCTCCAAGAGAATTTAAAACGACTCATTGTCAAATATAATGATGGGAATAATACTAAAATTCTATAACCCAAAAAAGAGATGGATGTTTCCTATTGTTTTGCTCCTGGCTTAAAGATTGTGTTCGTTGGAAAATGGAAAAAACATTAGCATATTGATAATTTTGTAGAGATGGATAACCCCTTTTCTTTGGTGAAGTTGCAAGTCCAATTTAATTTATACAGCTAGAATGAGTTAAAATTCAATCCCTTCCTTTTTTTAACTCTTCTTGTATTTCTGATAAAATCATAGTTCCTATGAAATTTTGAGTCAATGGCAGTTTTGAGAAGACTGGAGAGTTTAATCAATAGCTTCAATGTTCTATGTAAGCTCTTAGGAGTTTAACATTGGTTTCCATAGCCATTATATGTATCTTTATCCTCTAATAAACAAGCACTTCATGGAATACATTATAGTAATGATTGGAAATAGTTATAACCAACTTGAAGAAATGGAATAGGGCATTGTCAAGGCAATAACAAGGAAAATATTGGAAGGAGCAAGGAAGAAAGAATCCTAATGTTCACAGATCACCAAATAAATCAATGGGACTACAAAAGTACAACTACTTTAGAGTTGACTAATGAAGGGTTCAACATGTCTCCAATGAACCATTAAGAAAAAGAATAAACAAAAAGATTGTTCAACTAAAGTATGTGAATATGAAAAAAATTGCTAATTAGGAAATTACGAGTGAAATCAGAAGCATCAGTCAGACTACCAATTTGAAGAATGTATCCCAAAGAAAATCAAATAGCGAAGCGACCAACTAGCTTGCTATAAAGAGTCGACTGCAGCATGCTAATGGGAGTTCTTATGTTCGGGTCTTAGCTAGTCCTAGGAAAATAAAAGAGAAAAAGGGAGAAAACTATTCAGATGAAAGCAGAGACAATTACAATGCAAATCTTCCAGTAATTCCTCAATCCAAAAACACAAGAATAGGAATTCAACAACAAAATGTAACCCAAAAATATAATAACTTACTACGAAAATTAAACCAAATAGGAAAATTGTTGGAAAAATAATGCATACTTTTGACCCTAAAGGAACAAGTGATAAAGAACATCTAGGACATCGCGGGTTCAATTCCTAGCTAGCTCATGCAAAATTAACAAACTTAACCGAATTCAACAACAAAAGCAAGCAAACATCAAGCTCATTATCCCGCCCCTGAGCAATTGGGCAGTAGAGCATAGCCATGGAAATTGACACGATATACATGTTACAGAATCATAACTTTTGTCTATAATCCAAACCAGATGCGAATGACACATATTATAAAATCACATAGCTAACATTCAACACAGGCCAAAAAACCTATGGCTTACCTGGTTCAAGAAATCTGATGAGCACTGGGAGCCGTCGAAAAAGGAAGCAGAATTTCTCGGCAGAAGAAACCTTTTCTAAATATAAACACCGACGAAATAAAATTAGTGTTCCCTGCCTCTCTTGGTGTCCGCTCCTCCAAACTCTTGTTGGTATTGACCTTTCACTTCTCCAATTTGTCGAGCTACAACCTGAAAATAATTCCAGTAGTGGGTTTGTGTGGTGGTATTGAGTACGGTTCAGGTGGAGCAAGAGAGGAGGCTCAAATATTTGGGGCTTGATAATATGGTAAAGATTGCAATTGGTATAGTATGATCAGTTGGTGGTGTGGGTGTTGGGGGAAGAAATGCAATGCATAACTCTAGCTAATGGGTATTTTATAGTGATTTAACCATCGAAAGTAATTAGAGAAGATATCAAAAGTGGGATATGGTTAATGGATTATTGTAGATTCTATATTCATATGTGAGTGGTAGGTTTTGATCCCCTTTGTCACAACATGGATAGGATTTAGGATTGGTTCAAACTTCCCAATTCACCCTTTGAATTTTGGGAACCTGGAATACTGGAAGGCATCAAAAATCACTTAGGAAAATACATATGTGTTGAAAAAAGATTTAGTGAGGATGGGATGAGCACCTATGTAAGATTGTGTGTAGAAAAAAATCCCAACAACTTGCACTAGAGAGAGATCAATTTATTCATAGACTAGGGCAATAGGTTGCAAACTTTGATTCTAGATTCATTTCCCAATATTACCCTTATCAAGACACTAGGCTGATCTTAGTCTTCGGGTTGAATAGATGGTGCCAAAAAGGATGTTCCAATGAAACAATGGGTCAATGGTTGTGACCTTGGTCCCTCCAAGGAAAATTTAGTGGGGAAATTTGACTATGACTTCCAAAAGACTCATGTGGCAAACCCAAACCTAATGTCAAGAGAACCCCCTACAATGGAGTAGAAGTAGGATATGATGAATCAAAAGAAAGCACTAGATGAGAAAATTTTAGAAGCCATGGATTTTATGAACCCCAACATTCATGAAGATGATCTTAATTCCCTTATTGAAGTAGGGTATGAATTGGTAGAATTGGAAAAAGTAGCCAAAATAGGCTTACTCAACTTGGAGGCTATAGGTTTGAGTGAGGATTAGGTGGATGGCCCAAAGCTTGTAGAAGTTGATCTAGAGTCAGATGATGATGTTTTCTCCCCCAAAATCAAACAAGTGAATCAAGGTTATTCTCAATGAGCAATTAGGGATCAATGATTTGGGCATTTTCTATAAGGAAGCAACCAATCTTCCAAGTTGTCTCTAGATTGTGGAGAGAAGAAGAAAAGAGGTTGAATCCCCAACCAAGAGAAACTTAAATGGGACAGTGCTCGGCTAGTGAACAACTAAAGATTAGTGAGATGTTGAAAGTAGGGAAGGGTGGCTCACTTCTTAAACAACAATACAAATCATATCCTGGAATGTTAGGGGCTTAAATGCCCCTAAAAAATTATGCCTTTTCAGGCATATATTGGATTCCTTCTAGGAAAATATTTTTTTACTACACATGAAACAAAACTAGGAGAACATGAAAAGGAGTATTTTAGTAAAATCTTAAGGATGTGAAAAATGGTTGGGGTTAATGATATTGGCCCCACCGGTAGTTTACTAAATTTGTGGTGAACAAAAAATGTGTCATTAGAAGAAGTGGCTTCTTGTAAGTGTTGGATCACAAGGTAAGAAGTCTTGCATCCAACTTGCAGTCTTTTTTATCAATATATATGTTCCTATCACCTGCATTTAAAACAAATAAATATGGAGTGAGCTAGATACCATATGCAATAAACCTACCTTTGAATTTTGTCTACTTGGGGGGATTTTAATGCCGACTAAAAGACAAAAAAGGTGGAGTGAGGAGGAAGTTGTAGTTTGAAATTGATTTCAAAAACTTTGTGGAAAGAAATATGTTAGTATAAATATAGATGGGTAATTGTTAATACACTTGGAAAAATAGGAGGAAAGGTTTTAGTAGTATTTATCCAATAGGCTATTTTGTTTGAAGTTTCTAGTGGGATTTTCATTAGCCCAACTATGAATTAGATTTGCTGACATCAGAGATGTTTTGACTGATAGCGACTTGACCTAGTTTTTGAGTGGTGACATGGAGCTTGGTAATTATGTGGGTTGGCGGTGGTGCAGTTGGTGTCCTTGATACATGGAAGTTGAATTGTAACTTTTTGCTTACAAGAGTGTTAATTCATTCTGTTGTTGTTGTACGATGGGGGCGAATGAAGTAAATGCAATATTGAGTGTTGTAGTGTGGGAAAGTAAACTTTGTTTAAGTTGTATTTTCAAAACAACCATTGCAGTGTTGGTTTTATTATAGCATAATATTGTAAAAATCGTTGTCTTCTGCTCCATGGTTAGTTTCATAGCAGATTGGAGGGTTTTAAAACTGTTGTTCTCCACAATCTATAAGTCATTTTACATGGGTTTTTTTGCATAAATGATTTATTTATTATTGATGTTAAAAATGTTGTCCTCCAGAATCTGTAAGTTGTTTTACATGGGTGTTGCAGTGTGGGAAAGTAAAGTCTGAAATGTGTGAGAAAATATATTGATTAAGTTGCATTGTCGAAAGAGCCATTATGGTGTTGGTTTGATAGCAGACTATTCTAAAAATTGTCAACTTGGGTTCCGTGGTTCATTTGATAAGAGGCTATTGTAAAAATTGATAGCTTCGGCTCCATTTTATAGGAGATTGGAGGATTTTAAAACTATTGTTCTGCATAATTTGTAAGTTGTTTTACATGGGTGTTTTGCATAAATGATTTATTTATTGTTTATGTTAAAACTATTATTGTCTGAAATTTCTAATTCAATTTACATGGGTGTTTGGCATTATGGTTTTGTATGGATGGACACATTGCTCTTAAATCTTCTTCTTTCGTAAAAAGTTATGGTTATGGTTAGTAATTTTTTTATCCCCCGTTTATTGTTTGTTGTCATCAATATGCATCTTTGGCCTTATACCTATTACCATAGGAGCAATTGTAGTTAAACCTTGTTTCTTTGGTCAAAAAATATGGTTAGGGTTACTAATTTTATCACCCTTTTTTTGTTGTTTTAATTATCTCTATGCATGTTTGTTGTTATAATCACTAACATAGGACCAATTGTAGATTAACATAGGAGTGATTGGATATATATGGCCTTATACCCATTACGATAGGAGCAATTGTAGCTAAAACTTGTTTCTTTAGTCAAAAAATATGGTGAGGGTTAGTAATTTTATCACCCTTTGTTTATTGTTTTAGTTATCTCTGTGCATCTTCGTTGTTACACCCATTAACATAGAACCAATTGTAGATTAACATAGGAGTGATTGAATATGTATATATATGTAGAGGGTTAGTATGAAAGGAAAAACATGTTGGAGATAAAATTAGTTTGGTGGGTGTTAAGTGTTATTTTTTCTAATATCTCTTTTATCTGTTCAATTTATTTGTTTGAAGTTTTTGACGAGATTTTTTGTCATCCCAATCATCAATAGGATTTTTCCTATAATACCTCTTTTACAATTTCTCTATTTATTTAGAATATTTAGTGCCAGGCAATGTATCTCAAATTTTTGATTGAGTGTGTGGTGTTATAGGCATTTTGTGTAGGTTATTGCTACTCATTGGCTTTACAAGTTGTATTTATTGTGGGCTTGGTGCCAAAGAATGTAGTTCAATTTTTGAATTGACAATCCAACTCTTACAAACTGCTTGTCTTGTATGAATACGTTTAGTGTTGGTTTTTGATCATCTATGATTTACATATGATTCTTAAGTCATTTTCTAAATATTATAGACAAAATAGGGAAATTTAAAACAACTTTGGGGAACTGAAAAAAAAGAATATCATGAAGAACAGTTTGTTGCATAGGGAAGTTGAAATAGTAGACGAAGAAAGAATATAATGAGACATATTGATATAAGACGCTACCATCCCACATAATTAGCAAACTTGACCCCTTACATAAATAGACCCAGGCAGTTTGTTTCAGGGAGTTTCAAGCAAATCAAGAAAAAAAGAATATCATGAAACATATTGATACAAGATTCAAGCTATGTTCTTTATTAATAAATATTGAATACAAATATAGAGAAATTGTATAAGAGGTGTTAGAATAACAATTATTTGCTACAAGTCATTTTACGTGGGTATTTTGCATAAATGATTTGTCTATATTATTTAATGCCAATCAATGTTGTTTGAATTTACAATTAAGCTTGTGGAGCTATACACATTTTTTGGAGATTTTTGCATCATATAATTGTTGTCATAGCCTAAAGAAAATAGGTATAATGATAAAGAACCGAGTTTAAATAATTGTTTTGGAAAGCTGAAAATATATGTGTATAAGTGTGGAGGAAAAAATAGTTTGGTGAATTTTAAGTGTTATTCTAATAGCTCTTTTATCTATTCAACTTTAAATTTTTAATTTGAGAAAAAAGAATATCATGAAACATATTGGTATAAAACAACAAGTGAAATTGGAAAAGAGCTATTAGGAAACACTTAAGAATCACAGGAAAATGATAGATGTTCTAGAACCCACATTAAATAGAAGTTTAAAACATGGAGAATAGAATGGGAAAACTATGATAATGAATAGTTTGTCATGTGGAACTGAAAAAAAGAATATTATGAAGAAGATTTTGTTGTGGGGAAGTTGAAACAGATGAGGAACCAAGAATATAATGAAACATATTGATATAAGATGCTGCTAGCCCATGTAATTACCAAGCTCCACCCCTTACTTAAACAGGCCTTGGCAGTATGTTTCAGGGAGCTTCAAGCAAATTAGGCAAAAAAGAATATCATGAAACATATTGATATAAGATTCAAGCTATGTTCTTTGTTAATAAATATTGAAGACAAGTAGAGAAATTGTATGAGAGGTGTTAGAATGACAATTATTTGTGACAAGTCATTTTACATGGGTATGTTGCATAAATGATTTCTCTATAATATTTAATGGCAAGCAATGTAGCTCAAATTTATAATTAAGTCTATGGCCTCATACGCATTTTCAAATATTTTTGCATCATATAATTATTCTCAAAAAAATAGGTATGGTGATAAAGAATTGGGTTTACATAATTTATTTGGAAAGTTGAAAAGATATATGTATAAGCATGGAGAAAAAATAGTTTTATGGCTTTTAAGTGTTATTCTAATAACTCTTTTATCTGTTCAGCTTTATATTTTTAGCTGATAGGCTATTTGTTTGAAGTTTCCACTGGGACTTTCATCAGCTTGGTCGTAAATAGTATTTGTCATCTAATAGCTCTTTTATAATTTATTTGTTTGTTTATAATATTTAGTTCTAGGCAATGTAGCTCAAATCTATGTCTATATATATGTATTGAATTCCCCATTTCATATTTTAAAATATACATATAGGAAGAAAGATATATCAATATATATAGGCCAAGACCATTGTGGCTCATTTGACTATGCAACATCAATTTATATACGAACATGTATATCTAAATAGTTGTGTATGCTATCTTTATTTGTATTTATGTAGAATTTTATTTTAAGAGTTAAAAATAGCATATGTAAGTATTATTTAACTTCTGAGAAAATTCCTACAATACAACCACAACATTAAATGATATAGCATTGAGATGTTGATAATAGAGCATTTAATGGTGCAGTATGTGTAACATGTTCATAAGAAATCTATAAAATTGATTGCGCCTTGGTAGTGAATGTCCCTATTGAAACTAAATACATTCAAAAAAACACAAAAAATAGTGTATCTTGCATTAGCTTGGTCCCACCATCTTGATTACCTTTATCCAGCACCACAAGAAACCATTTCCAATTCTACTTTTGTGTTCTAAGGTGGCCAGGAGTCCCCCTATGGCGTATATATTTTAATTAGCTCTGAAGTTAAAAACATGTTACTAGTTTAGATAAATTTTTCTGTTTGCTTTCTCTTCACTTTGCACGCTGTGCGAATCCCACATAATGTCGATACTATGCATTTTTGGAATTATACCCATTGACATAGGAGCAATTGCAGATTAATAACTCCTCCCCTTGAAATTTATGAAGACAACAAACATCCAGACTAGATTTTCCCTTAATTGATTGGCCAAGAAGGCTATAAATTCAAACCTTTTTTTCCATATAGTAATGCCTTACTTCAGAGTGAACAATATCCTATAGGCAATAAAAGGTTTGAATTTGTACCCTTCTTAACTATAAAATTGATGGAAAATTCAATCTTGATGTTTTCTCTCGATAAATTTCAAGGGGAGGAGTTACATATTAAGGAAAAAGTATGGTATACACATCTATTTAGATATAGCAGTGTGTATATAAATAGATATATACATCTGTACATATGAATATATATATCTGGTTATATGTGTGTTTTTAAATGTGTAGACAAAGGGGAGATTCAATGCATATATATACTTAATAATTTACATTCTTATTGTTGTATAGCCTATTGTTTTGATAAGAAAGGGTGAAAGGACTAGCTAGCAACATATAAAAATATTTGTATATAGCTATATGTAGAAATATAGTAAAATAATAAAAAATGGCATGGATACATGTATAAGCAACCTCAAAGATGAACATATACATATAGGGGTATATCCATATGCATTTATCATTTGTATTCTTGTTGTTGTATCCCCTGGTGTTTTGACAATATTAAAAGTGCATTTCTATTCTTGTTCTTATATCTTGTGTTGTTTTATCATTTTTAGAAGTCGAATGGTTATAGATCAATACTTCTAAGTTATCTAGCAATTTCCACTGGGATATTGCAATACATTAATCTTTTATTTTTTATTGTGAAATAGAGTTGTCAATTAGTCAACTCAAATTGTAACATTTTGTTGTTGGAAAAAGTTCCTAGAACTATGTCTATGGAATCAGGTTTGTGGATGGGTCTCTAGATCCCCCCATTATTGATTTGTTGACATTTTCCACTGTTTCTATTGTGGAGTTTGGCTCAGGGGCATGAACCACTGACCTTCAGATCCTAATTCCGTAAGTATAAATTTCCTTTTTGTTATACATGTTGCAAATTTGGTGTTATTATTTCATTTTTTCTTCACTTTAAGGTGTATACACACATTGGTGAACCTAGCAAAGCATATATATGTGCAAGGAGATACGCATTGATATTTTCTAGCATATAAAAACATCCCTTTCATGTATATGTATATGTATATGTATACGTATGTATATATATATATATTTATGTATATGTGTATGTATATGTATGTGTATATCTATATGTATGTATATGTATATGTATATGTATGTGCATGTGTGTCCATATGTATATTTATATGTATATCTATGTGTATGTATATGCATATGTGTATGTACATGTATATGTATATGTATAACATGTCTTCGATGGTAGCGACTTGACCCGATTTTTTTATGGTGACGTGGAGCTTCATAATTACATGGGTTGGAGATGGTGGAGTTGGTGGCATTGATATGTAGAAGCTTAATGGTGAGTGTTTTCTCACATGCGGGTTAATGCACCCTATTGTTATTGTTGTATGTGTATAGGTATATATGTATATGTATATGTATGTGTATGTGTATGTGTATGTGTATGTGTATGTGTATGTGTATGTGTATGTTTTGTTAGAGTAATAAGTTATTTCACTTAATTAATTTAATCATATTGGCTAATTAATTAAGTCACTTACCACTTTAGTTACTTAAGCTAAACTTAGGCACATTAATCATTAATTATTTATTAATTATTAAGTGTGCACACTAGGGTTTCATTTTTAGGTTTCACTTTAGGGTTTCTTGATCTCCTTTTATAAGGATTGATCTCATTGTAATTATTAAAATGGGAGAATATATGTAGCTTTCATATTTTCTTGAAAGTTTTCTCTCTTCTGTAGCTTTTTCTTGTAGAAGAATTATATTGCATATATTTTTTTGCATATCTCTTGTGTGGAAGGTGTATTTCTTTGTGTTTGATCTTGTGGCTCATGGTTTTGTGCTTGTTTCACAATTCTAACATGGTATCAGTGCATGGATTTAGCAAACGACTTCTCGATTTATGAGGTTTTCTTCTTCAACAAGGGTTGCAGGTTTCAGATCTGAATCCCTTTTGCTTTCTTTGCAAATTTTGGAGGACATTTTTTGAAGCATTTTGGCGTGCACCAAACCTCTCCATTGAATCTAGAGTTGTTGGAATAGTCAAGATCGACCTTTGTTTCGTCAAATTTGACTTTCATTTGTCAGATCTGTGAGGGTTTGAAGAAAGGGATTTTTTTGCCAAATCCAGGGGTGCTCAATTTTTTAGAGCATTTTGAGCCCAAACGAACTTCACTGTTACTTCTGGAGCGACCAAAAACCTAAAGATCGACTGTAAACTCACCTATATTTGAAGCAGTTCATCTCTAAGGAAAAAAAATTTTGCTCATATGACCATGCACATGAATCAAGGCAAAATTTCGTAAGAAAAAAACAATCATTTTTTTCTCCACCATAAAATAATTCGTAGTTTTTTTAATGTAATTTTTTTTTTAAAACAAGCTTTAAAAAAATTAAAGTAAAAAGCCTTTTTAACAAGATTTTTTGTTTTTTTTTTTTTAAATCAAACTTTGGGTACAAGGTACCTTGCACAGGCATACTTGCACCCAGAGAGGCTGTGGGGGTGGGGCCCATGTGCCCCCCCTCCATACAATTTTTTTTATTCAATGTTTTTTTTTTCATTGTAAATGATTTTTTTAATTGTTTTTTTTTTTTAAACATTTTTTTGTAATAAGCCCAATTATGCATGTGCGGCAATGGCCATTTTAGTCATCAAATTTAAGCCCGGATTTTTGCTGCGACAACCGCATGACCGTCAAATTTAATCCGGCATTTTTTTTTCCACCTTTGGAGTTGTTTTCTTCTAGAGGCCATAACTTGGGCATCTGATATCATTTTTTGGAAAACGAGATATCATCGGAAAATTTATTCTGTCAGCTTTCCAATGGTGTGGGTCTCATCACTTTATTTTTCTGCTGGTGCATTCTACATCCTGTTGAAATCAAAGAAGTTGTTTTCAGTCCTGAGCTCATAACTTTTGACCAGTTTCTCTGTTTCTCGTGATCTCAGTGGCATTGGAACTATCTTTCAGATCTCTTCAGTTATATCCATGAAATTTTTCAAGATTGTTCTCTATGTACATTTTATTCATCTTTTTGTGTTTTCATACTTTGGTGGATTACTTAGATGTTTAGCTCCTGGAAACTTTTTGTTTGCCTGGGATGACTTGTTTATGGCTATTCTATATGTATTTCTAGTTTTTAGTCCTATTTGGGCATTGTAGACATCTTTTTCATGCATGTTCTCTTTTTTAAATGCACTAAGATAAAGTGCCACATCATTGTACATGTATATTTGGGATTCTTGCACATCACTTTGTGCCTTGTTGTACTCACACTATGATATAAAGTGTCATGGGGGTTGATGTTTTCTATTCTTTTTCTTCATACCTTTCTCATGCGTATGTGACTTTTGTTTTCACATCCTTTCTATTAGCTTATACTTTCATGTCTGCACCTGACATGCTCTTGGTTCTTCTTCATGCACTACTTTCAGGCATTCATTTTCAATGTATCTATCACACCTCTCCCTTTTCAACATTATGGGGAGGTTTCTACTGTTGGTGTTAATTCTTCCTTAGTTTCATTGGAGTGAGCTATGTATATAGTATTTGTTCCTATGTACTAGGCATATACAATGGCTAGTTACCCATGCATTTCGGTGAGATGGATCACTTACCATATGGACACTCTTTCATTCCTATTTTTTGAGGCAACCTTCCACTTACTTGGTTGATCAGAGTTCTTCAGACTTTTGGTGGGTACCTTTACCATCTGTATCTTTGTGCTAGGTGTTTGCCTTTGTTTTCCATCTGATTCGAGTAGTGTCATTTGGGGCACTCATGTAGATTGTTGTCTTCTTGATCCTGATCATCCTATCTTCAGAGGAGGTTCTTCAACACCATAGCAGTCATCTTTTAATAGTTGTTTGTAGCTTCTTCATGCTTTTTGATGTTCTACATGTTCTTTTTTAAGATATTTTCTTGATTTGGAGTCTTTTCAGTCCTTCAATTGCCTTTGATCTCTTTTAGGAGTGGAGTTTTTCCCATGAGGTTTTCTCTATTTCTTCGCATTATAGAGATCTTTTGTTTGTACATGGGTACCTTACTTGGCCTTGTTTTCTAGGACCCATGTTTGCTTTCATGTATCTTTTTCTTAGTGTTTTAGCTACTACCTAAGTTCATCTTAAGGGGGGGTGTTAGAGTAATAAGTTATTTCACTTAATTAATTTAATCATATTGGTTAATTAATTAAGTCACTTATCACTTTAGTTATTTAAGCTAGACTTAGGCACATTAATAATTAATTATTTATTAATTATAAAGTGTGCACACTAGGGTTTCCTTTTTAGGTTTCACTTTAGGGTTTCTTGATCTCCTTTTATAAGGATTGATCTCATTGCAATTATTAAAATGAGAGAATATCTGTAGCTTTCATATTTTCTTGAAAGTTTTCTCTCTTCTGTAGCTTTTTCTTATTGAAGAATATTGCACATATTTGTTTGTAGATCTCTTGCGTGGAAGGTGTATTTGTTTGTGTTTGATCCTGTGGATCGTGGTTTTGTGCTTGTTTCACAATTCTAACATGTGCATGTGTATGTGTATGTATATGTATATGTCTATCTATATGTATATGTATGTGTATGTGTATGTATATGTGGAAGATGAATGGTAAGTGTTTTCTCACATGAGGATTAATGCATCCTGTCACTTTTTTGCAAAGGTATCAGTTGAAGTAAATTCAATATTCAATGTTGTAGTGTGGGAAAGTATACTTTGATTAAGTTGTATTGTTGAAAGAGTAGAATATGATAGATCAAATATGAAGACAACTGATTTCCACCTACTTTGTTATTGTATGATGTGTGATGGAATTCCATGAAATTCTACGTGGGCATTCCATAATGTTCTTGGTTAGGGGTTTTATTGGAGTCCATGAGCCTCCACAATGAAAAAAAAATGTTGGTGAGGATACTGGCAGTGGGTTGTGTGGTTTTGGTTTTAACGACATAGATTTTTTTTTATGTAGATACATGTCTACACAAATCCTTATATACACTTTGTTTCCACAAACATATCTTACAGCTGGTTGCATACATCCAATATTGTATTCTTCTAAACAAGGGATATAACAATAGTGAAATAGTGGAAATGGTTAACACAAAATCTATAAAATCCTTTTGTATATATTTAGCTGATAGGCTATTATAGGTGAGAAATCGAGCGGGAAAGTCTCATGTCTGATATTCCTGTTGGATTCTAACCTGAGATAGGCCGACGACATTTTTTTCCTGCAGAAGGTCATTAAAGTTGCATTGTGCTCGCCGTTAGCAAATTCCCATATTTCACTGAGGCATGGCCATTCATCCTTTTTTGGCATCACCAAGTATGGGTGGGATCCGTTCGCGTCGTTCTGCACCACTCCCCTGGTCTGCGTCTGTTGCCTGGCATTTACAAAGCCACCAAATAGTTGTTAGATCATAAATGCAGGCTGTGAAAAAGGGGTTAAGAGAACGACTTCTGAAACAACATTCCATTCATCCGTTTGTGGCTTACGAGATCTGGAGAGTGCCATTTTTTGTGTTGCTGCTGACTAGACAACTCATTTTATAGGAGATTCGAGTGTTAAAGAAGGTTGTGACTATTGGCTCTTGTGTTGCTGGGCATCCTCTTCAAATTCAGGCTAAGATATCTATAACTTCCCAGGTTCCTTTCTTGCACTTACGAGTTAGTTTGTCCAATCCTGCTCATCATTCTTCAGTCGAATGTGTAGATGAGTCTTCTATGTGTTGAAAGCTATTAATCATGGCACTACTATTACTGTTACTATTCCTATTACAACTTGTATTCACTCGCATGATTTAAATGGATTGTCTCACTCTGCTTAAGATAGCCACTGTAACTCGCCTTTCCTTTTCAAGCTAGCTATACAGCATCATTGAAATTTACAACCCATTGTTACTTTTACGTATCTTAGAGACTAGACCCATTTAACGTTTTTGCCTTAACAAGATGCTTGATGATTTGTATTACTTGTTGATTTAAAGTGCATTTGAATTTTTGGGGTAGTTTTTGGTATCTGGCTTAAATCAGATCTGAATTTGGGATGGAATTACCTTCATAACAGGCTGATAAAAAATTGTAATCAGTTGTATCATCTTGCTATTTAGCTTAGTTACAATGCTTTAAATAATACCTGTTATGCTCAGAAATTGATGTTTCAGTTGTTGGTAGAGTATCAATAATGTTGTTATGTATGAAATGCATAGTGTGTTGTGTTGTATGGCGCTTCCAAAAGTGGTCGATTCATGAGCTTGAGATGTGACTTTCATCATCCTTCTCACTGTTGCTTACTAATTGCCATCTAAAAATAAATTAGCAAATCTACAACCTAGACCCAAAGTCCTTAGGGCTATCAGAAATGGAGTTAACCATTATTTATGTGCGGCCTTAATTTCATCAGCTACTTTCGGCCCGAATTCCGCTGTTCAGGATGCCTAAAATCAGAATCAAAGAAATTTGATCAAAATTCAAAAAAATCACAAAGAAAAATCAAAATCAAAATCAAAGGGATTTGATTAAAAAATCAAAATGATAAATCACAATATTTTAAAATATTTATCATAGATAAATTTAAAAATCAAAATGATAAATCATAATATTTTAAAATATTTATCATAGATAAATTTAAAAATAAAATAAATTAAAATAAATAAATTGAAAGATCAAATAAATAATCAAAGAGATATGATCAAAAAACAAATAAATATAAATTACTAATAATTCAAAAAATTTATCATAGACAAACTAAAAGATCAAATAAATAATTCAAAGATAAAAATAAATCAAAAAGTTCAAATAAAAATGTTCACCATGATAAATTGAATGATCAAAGAAAAAAAATCAAAAAACAAATAAATAATTCAAAGATATATCTCTTTACCCTAACCCTAACTATATCTCTAGCATGTATATATATATATATAGAGAGAGAGAGAGAGAAAGAGAGAGAGCATCAAACTTAGGAGTTAGGGTTAGCATTAGGATTAGTGTTACATTTAGGTTTGCTGTCAAGTTTAGGGTTAATAGATATAGTTAGGGTTGGAGTAATAATTAGGGTTACTAGCATCAAACTTAGGGTTAGGGTTAGCATTAGGATTAGGTTTACATTTAGGTTTTTTTTCAAGTTTAGGGTTAATAGATATAGTTAAGGTTGAGGTCAGAAATATTATTATAAATAACTTTAAAAATAAATCCAAAAAAGATTTGATCAAAAGGAAAAATCAAACATAAATCACAAAGATATAAATATATATTTACCATAGAAAAACTAGAAATCAAGTAAATAAATAAGAAGTACAAAGACAAATCAAAACGATGAAATAAAAAACCTTACCATAAATTAATTAAAGATCGAATAAATAAATCAAAATAAAAGATAATTCAAATATTTGAATAAACTAAAAGATGAAATAAATAAATAAATAAAAATATTTTATCGCAAAGATTTGATTAACATATCAAATAAACTAATCAAAGCTTTAAACAAGTTAAAAGACCAAATGTAAAAGATAATTCAAATATTTGAATAAAGTAAAGATGAATTAAATAAAGAGATAAACATATTTGATCAGAAAGATAAATCAATCAAAAAGGAAAATTAGAGATTTGATCTCAAATATTTGATTAAAATATCAAATAAACTAATCAAATATAAATAAAAATATTACCCCATTTTCTTTAGTCATTTAAATAATGACAACAATAAATAAAAGAAGGATATGTTCCGGCACCCTGTGAAGAAGGGAAGTATCTAAACTAAAAAGGATTAATTTTGTTTTTTGAAAGAAAGGGTAAAGAATTAGGTAGAATTGAATTTTCTTTAAAAGAAAGGAAATTTCCCATTCTATAGTAAATAAATTTAGAAGATAGAAGTAAATACTGTTATTAATTAATTATAGTATTCATCATTGATGTATATATATATATGGGATGAATGAGTAGTTAGTTAAATAAATAAATACATTGCATATAGGAAAGAGGTATTTTATTTTGAGTTTAACATTGTTAATATTAAGGAAATATTATTATAAAGAGAAGTATTAAGATATTAACATTGTCATTGTAAAGAGAGGATTAATAATTGTTAGTTGTATTTTCCTTTCCCTTTTGTAAAATATGGATATTGCATATTCTCAACCCTCTTAACTATAATAGCTTTGTCAAATTTAAGCTAATTACCCTATCCAACTTTTTGGACTCATTGCTCAGTTAGTTTGCACATACCCTATAAAGTAATGTTTTGTGAAATAGTTATTTTACATGATTTTTTAAAATATGGTTTAGTAGCCTCTAGCAAAACACTTTATATTAAATCATCACCATGTTGTTGGGTAGAAACTCAGTCTAGAATAATTATTTAATCTACCTAGCCCATTATGCAAAGCCTTATATGCAAAGCCTAAATTATCCAATTAATAAATGTTATTTGGGGCTCACGCTAGATTTGAAAGATTTAATAATAAGTTGCACTCAAAAAGAACAAGTCAGTTACATCTAAGTATTTTGGATGTAGTGATTCTTAAGTTGCTCCCCCCCCCCCCCAACATGAATATTAAAATAACTATTTTAGAGTCAACCATTCTTGTAGTAAACTAATTGTCCAAACTTAGACATTTAAGTCGTTGGAAGGAATTTGATTTTTACCCTCCAAGAAACTCGTCTATAAGGAGTCACCCAGCATGAACCCATCACTAATTAAACCTTGATTTGTACCTTATTCAAGTCTATTATTACCAATATAGTGATAGGCTTAGGAGTTGTGTTGTATAATGGTGGCCCGCTGTGAAAGTGTTAGGTTGCTAATGTATGCTGTGAAAAAAATAAAAAAAATGTCGGGTTTGTAAATGAATAGTTCTAGAGTGAAAAAATGGTCCCCTACATCACACAGCTAGGAATAAGTTAATAAGCTAAATGGGAGTTTGGGATTGATAGCCAGTTCCAAATTGCGTTTACTATAAATATCAATTAAGAGGACTTCTATGTTGATTGATAGGCTCCAACTAGAAAATCTTTCAAAAAACATTCAACAAACCTAAAACTGCCAACCTTTTTCTTATATAGATAGAAGTACTTTTAGTAAGCTAAATTGACATTAAACTCAGTTTAAACATTAGCATAAGTATAAGCTTAATGATTTAGCTATACTATTTGGTGAGATAATTAATAATATTACCAGTGATTAAATTGGCTATTTTAAAGAGTATATGGTGGCCATTTTCAAAGAGTTATATGTTTGGGATAATATTATTTATGTTTAGACTGAGGTAAATAAAAAAAATACTATTACTGTACGTTGGAAATGTGAATACTCAAGGGGTTTTGCCCCATGTATAAAAATAAAATAAAATAAAATGTGAAATCTTGGTATTAAGGAATATTTGACTTTTGAGTAAAATATTCGTACTATCGTAGAAAGAATTAATAATAATTATAGTGGTGAAATTTGTAATTAATACAAACAAAAAAAGGGTAGTATAGTAATGGGATACAATTAATGGTACACATTATATTTAGCAATATTATTTCATAAATAAAAAACGTTGTTGTTAATTGATGGTATACTAATAACATTACTATCAATAAATACTGTTATTGTTAATTGGTGGATTAGCAATACAATTACTATTATAGTTCCCACATAACGTTATTGTTAATTCCAAATACTTCATCCACTGTATATTGTCATTTAGATTTTCACGACTAAAAGTGAATTGGGAAAAAGGGTCTATAGAGACATATAGCCAGCACATCGTTCCAGATTTCCATTTTTATTCACACATTACTATTTATTTAATATAGTGTATATATATTAATGCTTAATAGGCATACATCTTGAAATATGCACATAATAATCTCTATGCACCTTTACGTATTTGAAATTTTAAATTTGGATCGCATTTTACACATCATATGACACGTATTATACAAAATCATTTTATGCTTATCGGACTGCTTTTATACACATCATTATATCCTTTATATTTTAAAATTATTCTTGAAAGGTAACTCTCTTTCTGAAAATACTCATGGTATAAATACATTTACTCGTTACAAATTTGAAAAAATAAACGCAACTATTTCAAATAAGTATAAATATACTTGCTCATTGAAGATTTGCAAAAATAAGACCAGCTCTTTCAAATATACAATTTCATCCAACAAATATGGTTTTATTGAAGATACAAATATTTTCTTAGCAACTACATTAGAAATGACATCTTTTGGGACTATGATGAGATTCTTCATGAAAGTTCCTTAAATTTAAAGTCTTGAAGGTGCTATGTTTCAATATAGAAATGCCTTGTTAACATAAGGTCATCTAATCATTTAGGTGTACAATCAAATACAAAAAAAATAAAGTACATTGTAAGATGGCTTAAATTCTTTTCCACCTCTTTTAGAACCATCAGACATGTAAGATCATTTAAAACATTCTTGCATCACTTTTCCCATATTAGTGCATTCCTTAGTTTACTGGTTATAATTTGATGGCTTAAGGTAAATAGTATTATGGGGAATAGTGTAGGTGGTATTAAACATTTTTTTTGATGGTCAATTCGTAGGTGCCTTACAAATTTTAAGCGAATGGGCCTCCTTTAACCTTCTCTACTGTGAAGATTTAATTCCTTGCCATGGGTAGAGTACTTTCCCTTATTGTTTTTTCCCAAACAAAGTACCTTCATAGGAGTACTTGTGTGTATCAAGAGGTTGCTTCATGTTTTTTTGTCAAATGTTTATTTGATGGATTACTATATTCCTAAGTAGTATAGTGTGATTCATGGTGTTTAGATATGTGTGGAAAAATTGGGTAACTGAATGATGTTTATAAACTTTCCACATGTTCAATTATTGGGTAGACAGCTCTTCTCCCATTAATTACATCACTTTATATCCTCTAGGTTTTTTTAAAAATAATAGTCTGTGTGATTTTATAATAGTTATATAGATAGATTTTGAATTAAATTTTAATCATGTTTATATTTGGTGAACTTGATTATGCATTTAAGGGAATTTGTATGTTTCTTTATTGTTGTATGCTATTTTTAAAAAAATGTAGTTTAACTTTAAATCCATCGATGAAGATTTTGTTTCTACTATGGTTGTCATGTTCCCACCCCATTTCCAACTGTCCTTTTACAAATCACACACATGCAACTTTTATTGTTATCAACTACTTAAAGATGTTCCTCTTATGAAACTCCCCAGGTGATGGCAAACTTTCACCCACCAGCAGACATTATCACGATATCTAGCAGCTCGTCTGAGGGAGACATTACAGGATCAAAAGCTAATGCTGGTCCTCCCTCACCTTCAGACTCTTCTTCTGTTATTTGGCCTGGCGTGTACCAAAGTAACGTTGCAGTCCTTGTAGAGAACATTGTGAGAGGTTGTGAAGACACTATTGAAGATGATAAGAAGACATGTGAAGAACCCTTCCAAGTGGATAACCATGACATCGAGATGGTGCAACAGGCAGTCCAAAAATTCCATACAACTTATTTTGTTCTTGATGCGTACTGCGACTTCCTTCGAGCAATGAAGTATGATGCATTGTATGAATGGGAAATGGTACTAGGATTAAGGAAGACTTTCTAAAACTCCTAGCAGACATAAAGTAGATTGTAAATAGCTTGCTTTAGATAGCTACTTGTTTTTTTTGAGGTGTTGGGGATAATGGTTTTGCTTTTGACACAACACGACAACATCGACTTACGATTTTTTTGTAAAGATGGGTAGCATGGCTTTCCTCTCGATATATAATGTATACAATGGCTGCTAATCATCTGACCCCTTTTTTTTTCCTAGCACAACAAAGTAGTTAAACCTTATATCTGGTGTTGGAAAATCTACAATGCAGTGGAAAGAATGTACAACTCCGTCCCCCCCCACTCTACTACTTTTTCCTTTGGTCCTTTCCATTGTACATATGCATCTACCAATATGGCAATTGACTCGATGTTTCTATGCGTTAATTTTTTGTCTTCTTCGCTTCATGTATCTTCAATCTAATCTAATTGAACTATACAGATGCATCTTTGAGCTATTGCAATCAAAACTATACATATTCCATTTATGCAAGTGACTAAAAATTAGTATAGCTGATGGTAAATTGCATAGAGAGTGTCTATTTTCCCTTTCCTTGCTCCACATAATGAGGTAGATGTTTATAAAAAAAATGTGCATAACTGACTTTCCCCTAGCTTTGTTGCTACTTGCACCCGTTTCAATTTTGTTTGCTTGAATATTTTTTTTGCCTACTCGACTTTATATACCAATAAGTTGATGTAGTTTGCTGGAAGGGTTGTTCTATTGACTTCTTCACACAATCGGCTTACATCCAATACATTTCTGCAGGATCCTCTCCTTTCCTTGCACCATGGCAAGCTTATTGACTCCAAATGCAATTAGATTGATGCATGGAGGAAATGTCGCTTTGGAACCTCATGTCCAAGTCATAGCTATCTCAAGTTTTGGCTTCGAATATACACACATCAATCGATATAGGTTGGAAATCTCTGATGGTGTGCACAAGCACAAAGCATCATTACCAACTAAGTACAACTCCTTCATAGAATCCAATGTGCTTGCACCTAGCTCCATTGTGCAATTGAAAAGATACAGTTGTCCTCAAACAGGTAGCACACGGTATGTTTATGAACTAATTTCTATACCGCACAAGAATACGTGAGACCTACTCTCCTCTTAGATTGTGTTACTTATACTTTGTCTTGCTTTAAATATTAAGGTGGATTGTTATTGTCGACCTTGAAATTGTGCACACAACACATGCTATTGTTGGGGAGCCAGTTTTCCTATGCACAGAAGACCTTCAACAACTTGGGCGCTCAACAGGAGAATCCTCTGGCTTAGCCACATCTTCAAAAAGCCCTTTCCTTCCTGAAAGACTGCCTCCTCAACGTCTCCTATTTGGTGTCAGCCCGATCCTGCCGAAGGAGGCACCATTGACAATAATGCCTATCAAAAACTTGAATCCATTTCAGCCAAGGTGGACTGTTAAAGGTCGTGTAACTGTGAAATATGAAATACGTAGCTACACCACACAGAAAGGAAGTAGCCATATCTTCACCTTTGATATCATAGATTGTGAAGGAACAGAGACACGTTTGACATGCTTCAATGAAGCAGCTCACACCCATTGTGATAAAATTATCGCAGGAGCTACATACACATTGTCTGGAGGCACGGTTCGACCTGCAAATAGAGTCTATAACAAGCTTAATAGTGGGTTGGAAATTTCTCTTAGCCCTGAATCAAGGGTTTCCCTATGTGGAGATGATGATTCCATCCCTAAAGAGCAATTCTCTTTCACACCCCTCAATGCATTGATGAGCAAAAGCAACGGTTCGAATGTTGATGCAATTGGAATTGTCACTTGTGTACATCCATGCACCACCATCAGGAGAAGAGATGGGATAGAGGTCACATGACAGACTTTAACAATTATTGACATGTCCAACACAAATATAAATGTTACTTTATGGGGCTCATCCGCCGAAAAGGAGGGTGCACAGCTGCAAGAGAAATACCTCATGTGTGAATCTCCAGTTCTCGCAATTAGGAATGGTCATGTGTCCAAATTCAATGGAAAGGTGATCAGCACCTCATCCACTACAAGACTATCGATAGACCCTCAAATAGAAGAGTCAGAACGGATTAAAACATGGTTCAAAGAAAAAGACAGTACAATTCAGGCTTTGTCTACTAGCTCCTTTCACATGCCCCCACCTACTAGAAGGCTTACGATCAATGCAATTCATGAAGAGGCTCGAAATGCAACACACCCTCTACAGTGCACATTGGTGGCAACAACACGATTCATAAAAATTGACTCATTCTATTATCCAGCATGCCCTTCTCGGTCAAGTAACAAGCCTTGTAAGAAAAGACTATCGTAGACAAATGATGGAAAGTGGTTTTGTGGAAAATGTAATGCAATAATTGACACCTGTGACTATAGATATATACTTCAAGTCAAGTTGCAGGACCACACAAATATAATATGGGCAATCGCATTCGACGAAGGGGTGACACAAATCATGGGCATGCCTACAGACAAACTCTACAATCTACAATTTGATCAAGCTGCTGATAGAAATGTGGAGGAGGTGATTAAGAGTGTCTTGAACAAACATTATGTATTCACACTGCATTGTAACCTTGAAATGTACAATGTAGAGGAACGCTTAAAAGCAACCATTGCCAGGGTCGAACAACTAGATTACATTGAAGAGAATAGCTTTTTGCTTAAAAATATCCAAGAAATGTGCAATGTAAAGGCTTCTCCCCCCATTGAACCCGATGTTGTACCAGAGCTGGTTGTGCAACTCTAAGGATCCCTATAGCCATACTACATATCCTAATATAGTTGCCACGCTCTCTTTACAAGTGTAGTATGACTATGGATGGTATGCTTCGCAAAAAAAAAACTCGTGTTGTAAAGAACTATGTCAATTTTTTTTTTATCTAAAAAACTACCATGTTAATGCCTTTAAATGGATACAAATATGTAAAATATTGTTTTCCTTTATTCAAAAAAAAATGCCCATGTTCATTTACACGTTTACAGATGCACCATTTTCTACTACCTCCAAATTTTGTTCTTTCTCGTAGTGCAACATGCATTCGCGAACCAATGAGGAGTATCTTTACATTTTCATCTACATTTTTTCTATGCAAGCATTTTGGTTTCATCTTGTTTTGCTATGCTCGTATTCCTGATCTACCCTGCTATGTACAAACCCGCATATGGCAGACTCCTCAATAGGGAACAATGCAAGTGACCCATATAATAAGGAGGTAAGAAGACAAAAAAACCGAGAAAGAAATTGGGCCTACTATGCTCGCCATAGAGAAGAGATAGCTACTCGAAGGCGATAAAAAAGATTGCATGAGAGCCAAAATAGCCCCCAAAAAACAGAAGCCCAAAGAATGCAAGACTGTGAGAGAAGTCGAGCTTACTATAAGCGTCATAGAGAGGAAATAAATGCAGAAAAGCACAATAGCTCTTTACAGAAACAAACATGCCTACATCAACATGGAACAATATGCAACGACAATGATAACTTCATGATGGCAATGAAAAAATTTTGTCAGAGAATAGATGCACTGTCCAACAGAAAAACATGCATTGTATGCAAGGAATGTTACCCAGGCATGCTTGTCCATTCATCAGGTTCTAATGCAATGTGTAAAAGATGTTTCACTGAGAGAGGCATCCATCGGTTCTCTGCACTCAACAACATGGACCCAGGAGAGCAACCATTTGTTTTGAAAAGACTCACCCAAGTGGAGGAAATGCTCATTACCAGAGTCAGCCCAGTACTACAAGTCACCCACACTCTTGGAGGGCAGTATAGATATAGTGGCCACATGATCAGCTTCCCACAAGATATCACCGACATTTCAAAAGTTCTTCCATGAAGAATACAAGAGTTGGATGTTCTCATAGTTTGAAGATTACATGTAGAAGGTCATTATTATGATTTTTATGTCAGTAGAAGTCATATCAGAGATGCATTGCAATACAAAGTCAAATATGACCCGTACTATCATGATGTTGCAATTAATTTTGAGCACTTAGAGCTATTTCTTGAAGCAAGAACAAACATAATGAATATGCTACACACCGTTGAAACCAGTGAAGACATGGTGGTTCAAAATAATGAAATTGACTCTGATGGGGATGATATTGAACACATCATAGTACACAGATCATCATTTATGGCTAGACTTCCAAATAGATGCTGTGAGTTAGAAATTATTAAGAGAAAATTAGACCTTGACGACAACACTAACAACATTATAGACTGGCCTAAAATAAACTCATCGCCAATAAATGAATACAATACTGAGGGGTTGCTTGATATGGCATTTCCAACACTCTTTCCAACTGGAGTTTCACTACAAATGCAACCACGAATTAGGGAAGTACAGATGCATGAGTATGCACTCCACTTAATGAGATTTCATGACCATAGATTTGGAAGGCATCCAAGGTTTTGATATTTCATGCTTAATCTTATGATGCGCCATCGTAGCCAGGGGCTTGCTGCAGTTTTCATTAAAAAAAATGCAGAAGAAAACATGCCAACCACTATTGAGGACCTCCGAGCACACTTGAAAAACTTACCTGACACACAATTAGCTCAAGAGCTCATGCACTTTGGCTCTTCAATGCGGGGTACAAGACCATATTGGAACAAGTGTCATGCTGAGCTAACAAATATGATCAGTCAAATAGGGTCTCCCACTTTATTCTTCACATTAAGTGCAGCTAACACAAAGTGGCCGGACCTGCAATGTTTGATCTCAGATGGTGTACCGGTAGGAATGCAAACAAATAAACAACATTTAGAAAATGTAGTCAACAACCCCCACACCACATCATTATACTTGCATCAACTATTCACAATGTTTTGTGAAGAGGTTATTGAGAAACTCCTCAACACAAAAGATTACTGGTACAGGTATGAGTGGCAGCACCACGGCACCGCACATGTACATGGTTTCCTTTGGCTCCATGATGCACCGAACATGGATATACTTGATTGGGATGATAGTGTTGCTATTGAATAGGCAAGGAAATTCTTTGACATGTATGTCAGTGCTTCGAACCCCCGTCCTGCATCAGCAAGAGACAATTTGATTTTCTGATCTTTCCAAGATGATCCTTGCCTACTCGACACAACAGGTATATTTGCTACAGACCCCTCTCATGACTACGAAGAGATCATCAATCGTGTCCAAAGGCACACAAAATGTAGAGAGGGGACATGCTTGCAAAAGAAAGGGAAAAAACTAGAGTGTCGATACAAAGCTCCATGGAAAGAGAAAATTATATCTACACTATCATGTGACAATTGTGGGATGAAACAATATGAACCTGCATGGAATGATGATAGGCTAAACATACACAATCCAAATATGATTTCAATATGGAGAGCTAACATAGATTGTCAGCCTGTCATTTCACGAGCAGTTGTTTTGAAATACATTGCCAAATATGCATCAAAAGCAGAGAGAGCATCTGAGACTTGTACTAATATGCTAGCAAGAATATCTGCAACCCAGAAAATAGATGTCCCAGCCCTTGCAGCATACCGAAAGTTCATGGCAGAAATCGTGGCAGAGCGTGATATTGGAGCACAAGAAACATGCCATATGCTTCAAAAACTTCCGCTTATTGTTTGTAATCGGTCGTTTACGTCTTTGAATGTTGGCCAAAAAATGTTCCATCGAATAGCAAGAGGACCACATGAAAGCCATCTATAGCCTAGCTACCTTCATTCGTACATTAATCGACCTCTAGATTTGGAAACAACAACGCTACTTGAATTTGCACGGTCTTTCATGTACTCTGCGAGTCACAAGGGATGCAAGTGGAAAGAAAGAAAGGTCAAAGCGATTGTCAATGTTTTCCCAAAGTTCTACACCATCCCAAATGAGGACTCAGACCAGTTTGAAACATTTTGTTGGAGTGAGCTTCTACTGTACAAGCACTTCTGAAGCTTTGAAATTGACATAGGGATAACCAAGGATACAATAATTTCAAATTGGAAGCAAATGAATGCATCCAAATATGATGTATGGCATGTCCCCCGCACCGCCCCCTCAGATGAAAACACCAGCGATGCACAATCCGATAGCAAAATTGAGGTGGACACAAGGGGCATACTTGAAATGAATGAATGGGAATTATTTTCACAAATGGGCCCCTCAAACAATATCAATGTACATGAGCTTGACCTGCTTGGCAGGCGTGAGTTTGATAGCAGCTATAACTGGGAACAACTTGCAGTGCCCCAGGAACTTCACGAAATCGCCACACAATTCATAAACATGAAAAAAACATGTAGCCATGAAAGGCATGCTCCAAGTAAGTATGTTGTCCTAGACTATACATTATCTTACAAACAAAAACTAGCACTCACACATATTATCAACCATAGCAAGCATCACTCAAATAAACCATTGTACATGATTATTCAAGGGACAGCAGGTACAGGGAAATCATACTTGATTGCTCAAATAAGAAAAGCACTTGATAGTTACAATATGCACCAACAAAGCCAGCTACTCACATTGGCTCCTATAGGGGTTGTTGCATTTAATATACATGCATCAACTATACATTCAATGCTTCAAATCCCTGTCAAAGAAATGCACCCATTGCAAGGAAAATCATTAATAACATTTCAGGAAGAGATGAAACACATAAGATATATATTGATTGATGAGATGAGCTTCATAGGACCAAAGTTGCTACTGAAGATAGATGCAAGACTACGTGAGGCCTTCCCGCATCGACAACATCTCATTTTGGTGGGGTGTCAATAATCTTGATTGGTGACCTTGCACAGCTCCCGCCTGTAATGGACAAGCCTATTTACACATCACACTCAAATGCAAAAACACTATGGGGCCTGTTCACGACCGTTGTCACCTTAGACACAGTGTTTCGTCAACAAGGTGAGACTCCAGAACAATGGCAATTCCATCAACTATTGTAAAACATACGCAATGCACAAGCATCACAAGAGGATTGGGAAGTTTTACAAACACGCACAGACAAGCATCTCACCTCTACCGAAAAAGAAATGTTTGAAAATTCAATGCACTTATTTGCTACCAATGATTTAGTTCGACTTCACAATAGAAGAATGTTAAAATTGTTAAACCGTCCAATTGCAATAAGTGCTGCAACTACCAGCAGGACTGAAGCAGATAATGCAACTACTAATGAACAACTTGAAAAGCATGTATTGCTTTGTAGAGGGCAGCGCATCATCCTGACAACCAACATATGGACACATGCAGGCCTTGTAAATGGAGCTCTAGATGAAGTTATTGAGATAGTTTACAGCCTTGGTTCCAGACCACCAGATGTTCCACTTTACGTAGTGGCAAGGATCGATAATTATAGTGGGCCAACATGGAATGAAAAGGACCCCAAAAGTTTACCAATAGTACCTGTATCATTGGGCAGCCGTAGACAAATTCCACTCACAATGGCATGGGCTATTACCATACACAAATCCCAAGGCCTAACGCTTGCCAGAGCAACTGTCGACATTGGAAAAATAGAACGACAAGGACTAACATTTACAGCTATATCCAAAGTGAAATCGTTGAACAACCTTCGTATTCAACCAATGTTCTCCTTTGAGAGATACTCAAAAATGCATAACCACCCATACATAATTATGAGAAAAGAAGAGGAAGCCTGATTACAACAACTATCTCTAAAAAGCCAAGGTACACAACTCTTTACACTTTCTCCCTCACGTCGCTCCTACTTCTTCTTATATCAGAAATTTCTCTTTTACAAAACTAAACATGCCGTCAACAATGTGCATGTCCTTTGAGTAACTTTTTAATTTTATTGGGAAAAAAATATTTCCCCTTTATTAGTGTTATAATAAATTGCACATGGAGCAATCATTGTACATGTCAACAAAAAATATTCCCAGCTAACCATTCCATTCCTTTTGCTTTGCAGGCCTTGAAGCCAAATGGCATATATCGTAGCCCCTCACCCTCAAACACCAACAATTGTACTGTATATTTTTTCAAAAACAAAAAAAGTTCCACTGCAAAATTGCTCCCCAACATTTTGACTTTTCATAGCACGCATTTTGTATATCATGAACTGCCAACAAAAGTACTTTGTCCAATTGGAATAAAATATTCCACCACTTCAACCATTTACGATAATATATTGTGTTGGCCATACACTACCATAGTATACCCTCCTATCCGCGTAACCCTTGCGCCTTGCTAAGGTGCAAGCGCTAGTTTTATATATTCCAATGTTCAAACTATGTTATTCGTTTTGTAATCATCCATAGATGTGCATTTGTATACAAATGGATACACATATATATATTGTTACATATTTATGTGTAATTAATAATTTAAATATATCTATGATTATACATCTATATTCATAAATGCTAATATGGTTGACTTTGTATGTACACTCCTAGGCTATGTGAGTACATTCAAGTTTCACAACCCAATCAATTGTTGAATTTAAAATGGGTAAAAATCAACAAAAAAACCATTTGTACTATAGCCAACATAGAAAGGAAATTTTTGTGAAGCACCATACAAAATACATGGAACAAAGGCTAACTGCACCATGCACAATTGCAGCTCTACCTGCTATCAATCTTCCCTCGCAGTGCCCATTGGAAATGGTAGATACCACCCCTTATACACAATCTTAAAGCAATCCCCTTGCTGGACCAGCACAAAAACAATGCTTGAAATTAATATTCAATGATTGCTAGCTTTCTACGGTAAAGCGGTTTCAACACCAAATAGATGCACTTTCAAACCTTTTTGTTTGTCAGATATGTAGAGAAAGCTACATAGGGATGCACACTTTTATGTCAAAGTTGGCAACAACATGTGTAAGATGCAATTATGAAAAAGGAACCCACCACTTTAGCTCTACAAATGGCATGGACCTAATCCCACAATCATTGTTGCTAAAAAAGCTAACACGGGCTAAAAAAATGCTTATTGGTAGGGTGGCTCTAGTTTTGCAAGTGTCCCATTCTAGAGGAGGTCAATTTAAATATAGTGGTCACACAATAAGCTTTCCTCAAGATATCTCGAGCATAGAATTTTTTTTGTTGTGTCAATTGCAAGACTTTGAGGTTGTGATTGTATGATGAACCACTATTGAAGGTGGTAATTACGATTTCTATGTTAATAAACATCATGTCATGGATGCATTGAAATACAACATTCAATATGAAAAATATTACAATGATGTTGAGATTGAAATTGAGGCTCTTAATATGTTACTTGATGTTGTTGTTGATGTCTCCAATTTCTTGCATACAATAGAGCAAGTTTTTGATGAATACCTAGTGCCATCAACCAGCTCAACAGATGTTGCTCAAGATGAAAATTGCTCTTCAAACTTTTCATCATTTATCCCTTCCTTGCCAAATTCTATATGAGAGCTCCAAGCAATCAAAGAGGTATTAAAATTGAAAAAAGAGAGCAAAATATTTTGTGTTGGCCTAAAATTAGCTCTTCTCCTGTTAGTGAATACAACACTGAAGGTTTATTTACAATGGCCTTTCCAACATTTTTTCCCACTAGAACAACACTTCCCCTCCAACCGAGGAATGCTTGAATTCACTTGCATGAATATGCCCTCCACTTAATGAGATATTTTGACCACAGATTTGGAAAACATGTCAGGTTTAGGTATTTCCTCTACAACTTGATAATGAGACATCACAGCCAACAAACTATTTTTTTATTTGTCAGAGGGGATTTGGAAGACAAAATCCACAAGTCATTGTCTAAATTGCATGAATGTCTTCAAGTTGCTTTTGATGACCAGATTAGCTAAGCAACTGATGCATTTCAGTGCATCGTTGCATGGGACACTAGTATAGTTTGACCCATTTTTTGACAATTGTTTAGATGTTGGGCCAGAATTTCAACATTTCAAATGTCATTGAAATTCTGACAAAATAATAGTGATGAACTGCCATCAAAAAATGGGTCAAAATGTACTAGTGGGATATGTTCTTTTTGTAATTCTTGTCAGGCCCAACTATTTGCAATGATTGAACAACTTGGCATACCTACCCTTTTTTTTACTTTAGGTTGTGCAGACACAAAATAGACTGATATGCAATTTTTTTCTCTTATGTGGCTCATTTAGTGATGGAGCCTTCAACAAAGACACTAATAGATATTGTTGTTCAAAATCCACATATAATGTCTTTATATCTGCATCACAAATTCTCAATTTTCCATGAAGTGGTGATTGAAAAGCTATTGCATGCAAAATATTATTGGTATAGATATGAATGAAAGCATCATGGCTCTACACATGTGCATGGTTTTTTATGGTTTCCAGAAGTCCCCAACATGGACACTCTTGATTGGTCACAACACCATGATGTTACCATGGCAACACACTTTTTTGGTAGATATGTTTAAGCTTGGAATCCATGTTGCCTTGCATAGAGATTGCTCAAAATGTATCATTGTTCTAAAGTGTGTGAACCAAGATCCTAGCATCTGCAAAAAACAACAAACACACACATTAGAGGATTAAAATACAAGTTACAATCTAAGTTCCCCATGAAATTAATTTACAAAGCTTAAATTAGGAAAAGAAATGAAGAACATAGTAAGAAAGAAATAAAAGAGGGATTGAATCCTAATTAAAAAAGAAAACTCTTGATCCCATGGGGGAATTGATGCCAATTTGATGTGAAAATTGGCCCTTTCCCAACTCCTATGATGCAAGATTGATATGTGATGATGGATGATCCACTTTGTTGAAGATTCAATGAAGCTCCATGATGAAAAACCTACATAACCTAGCTATAAACTTAAGAAAATGGATGAAAATGCTAAAGCTTGAATATGGATTTGAGTATAGTAAGTTTTCTCAAATTGTGGATGCTAAAATGAGGAATGAAGCCTCTTATTTATAGATTGAAAAATTGGAGAAATTCCCCAAATGAAGCAATGTGGGACTAACTTTCAACCAATGGCAAGGTGCCACTTTTCAAGAGATGGATGGATGGAGGATGTGCACATTTTGATGAATGTGCCCATAAATGCAATTAGGTGATATTTGAAATTAGTGAAACAACAAGGTGGAGGGAGAGTCAAATGGAGTAATGGCCACTTGGCTCAATGCAAAAGGACATGTAAGATGAAATAAATGCCTTGTTGGAAGGACAAAGTCCACTTGGATTTGAATTCAAATTTGAAGGAATATTCATCTATTATGCCATGTTGAGATAAAATAGAGATTTAATAAATGAATTAAATCTATTTTCATGTGCAAGTGGAAAAAGCAAGAAGATTTGATGGATTAAGACTAGGATTAATCAAGATTTGATTAATTTAAAGGAGATTAGCAAATTTGACCATTTGACTTAGATTTTTGGATTTAAATAAATCAAAATGAGAGGAAAATGATAAAAAGATTAATTAAATAAATATTTTTGGTTTATTTAATTAAAAGGGGTGATGTTAGATTTAAATCAAATAAGGTTTTAATTTATTTAATTTAATAAGATGACTTTAGAGATTTAATCAAATAAAATGAATTATTTAATTAAATAGAGATAATTAGATCAAATTGATTGATTTAATTAACAAGACAAAATGAATTAATTGGATAAAATTATTTATTTAATTAAGAGAGGAAAATTGATGAACTTAATCAAATAAATGTATTTGGTTAAATGGTTAGACTGAGGGGTGATTTAGGATGAAACGATGTTAGTAGTCAAGATCAGATGTGCAATGCCAATCGGTATATTTTCCATGTCTACATTTTTCCCCTCTTTGAAGAAAAGTACTCGCTACATTGGTTCAAAGAATAAATTGTCTTGATCAAAAGCCAAAAAATTCTCTATTTTTTCAAATGCCCCACTTTTTCCCCAACAAAAAGAATTATGCTAGTATACTACCCCCTCGAGAGATCGAGAGAAGAGGATAAATTTGAGGGTTGATCTCTCAACAAAGAGGTTCTAGATTAGTTCAACTCAAATGTTTGATGTAGAAATATTTGATGTTGTAGACAGTCATAAGCCATGGGTAACCTCATGTCTATTTTGATATATTGCACACTTGATACTGATTTGTACCATGACAGTTACATTATTGATGATATAAATGAGATGATTATGATGTTTATATGTAATGGATGATACGATGATGCATGGATGATATGGATGCACATGATATGATATGATGATGGTTTTGTGATTATGCAAATGGATGATTAAAGTATGGTTTATGATATGCTTAGAATAACCAATTTATATTATGCAATGATGAAATGCAATGCATGTGAGATGATCAATGTTTCTTATATGATATGATATGATATGTAGTATGCTGATGGTTTGTGGATGTAGGATAGATTCATTGATAATGATGAATTTTGATTAACTATCTTAGTACCATGTTAGTGCAAAAAGTAAGAGAGAAGAAAATAAGGGATTCTAACAAGACATGAGATGATGGTAATGATGATGATGATTTCTTGCCAAGGAGTTAGAATTTTCAAAGGACCAATTTTTTTTGTTTGATAACACACGTAAGTACGATGAATCAAGGTATAAAGGCCATGATGGCATTGTACCTAGTGCAATGGACTTTGAATCGACAACTAGATAGGAATATCCCTATTCACACCTGACATACAAAACCTTATCCAGAATGTAGTTTAAATATCTCAAACATCTCAAACCAAAACGTAGAAAGGTGAGCCTTACTATGTCATCAACAAGATATTCAAAACATCCTCCCTACAAACCAAACAAATCACACATGACCAAATTTATATTACAAGAATATCCAACAAGCACTGTAGATAAAAAGATAATGATCAATGCCCCATTCCTTTCTCTCTAAATCATTTTGATTAGACATCATTAAGGGGTCATTGGAATAAGCACAATAAGATAAATCAAAAGAAAAGATCAAGCATGCAAACAAGTCAATGTTCTTTATACCACAAACTAAGGGGATGTGTTTTGGTTAGTGTTGATGGTGTTTTTATGCACTTCTCAACACAGGCAGTGCGTAGGTGCACTACCTCTCTTGAAAGACAATCTTCCACAATTGAATTGCAGAACACTATCCCAAGGTCTCTCGAATGTCAGGTCATGACAGTGCTTAGATACCTCAGTAGTTTTATGTGATTTGCTGGAATCACAAGGCGGTCTTACGAATGAGTTACAAAGTATAGAAGTTGGGTTTGCAAATGCAGTTTCAAAGTGTTGAAAGTGAATGAATAGTGGCTGTCCACTCAAAACAGCAAGTTGAAACTCATCAAATTCATCTAATTTGGCTTCATGGTGATGCTTTGGATCCTACTCTAACCAAGATTAAAAGAAACAGCAAAGGGAGAAGGGTTAAGAAAGCTATTCTAATCCTAAGCTATGAATGAACAATAACAATGGTGGCTACTAAAGTAGACAGACTTCCTAAACTGGGTTTTGCTTGGCCAAGAGAAACCTACAGTTGCACAAAACCAATGCAATCTTCTAAGGACTGCAGATTTTCAAATTGCACATGCACATCATGCACATGTAATTGAACTAAGTTGCAGCAATGAAGTAATGAGCTCATACTAGCTTTGCAAAGTGACTCATCATCAATGAACCACAAAAAGCATGAGCTGGAAATCCATCAAATACTAAAACATCAAACACCATCACCAATCCCATTCAAAAAACTAACACTAAAACTAACATGGAAGGTAGAACCATGCATGCAAGATGAGCAAAATCAAAGAGAACATCCATAAAATCATGCAATGTTGTCTTCTATTGCTGCAAATGCCTTTTACAACAATTCTCCAACAACTACAAATGAGGGGCAAGCCCCTATTTATAGTTTTCCAAAGCCCAAATGAATGGCTAGGATCAATTTGTATTGAGTGGCTCAGATTCAATTACATTAGGGCTTCACCTACCCCACAATATTCAACAATTAAAAATACATTCCTTGTCTTTTCCCTATTTTGTCATCTAGTGCCAGTTACTGTAGCAATTTTGTCATTTAGCTAATTGCCCTTTTCACTATAGCAGAAACTGCCTAAAAGTTGTCTTTTGCTTGATGTGTTTGCAGTGTTCTTCCTTTGATCAAATGAGTTTGTCGACAATTGGCATCAATGGATTGGTGGCCCCTAATTCGGGTAGAAAGCTCCTTAGAAATCATCATCATCTAGAAAAAGGTAGGACAACTCCCTCAATGGGCCTCTTCGATAGACCTACGGAAGGCTTCTTGACTCCTGCAAACATGAAGTGTCGTAAGTGCATTTATACATGAGTTAAGGAAAATATCAGTCAAACCTACAAATTCCCCGTTAGATCTATCCACGCATCATCAAAATATCTTGATATTCATATTTGGAGCTCATTTGGACCATAAACATTAATACGTGCTTCCAAAGTGCGAGCGCTAGAGGGCGAAAAGATGGCAGAAGAAAGCCAAAAGGTAGGCATCGGACGGAAGCCAAAACAGCTGAGAAGGAGGCGGGCTCCCCGCTGTTCAAAACAGCCAGGAAGGAGGTGGGCTCCCGAATGTTCAAAATAGCCGGGAAGGAGGTAGGCTCCCAGATGTTCAAAACAACTGGGAAGGACGCAGGCTCCCGGATGTTCAAAACAGCCAGGAAGAAGGCGAGCTCATGGATGTCCAAAATAGCTAGGAAGGAGGTAGGCTCTCGGATGTTCAAAATAGCCAAGGAGGGACGGACCTCCGGAAACGGGCAATCGTTATCGTTCTTAACCATGCAAATTTATCTTTATATTCAGAAAAAGGAAGTTTAACATAGCAGCACTCAAGTTCAATCATGTCATCATAAAAAATCAGCAATTGAGGAGGCTCGTTGAACCCATGATTAACCCATAAACATGTTTGTTTTCCCTCATTCCCATAATCAAAATAATAAGTGCAATTATGAAAAATAATAGGGGCAAGGAAGGATAAAACTTGGATGTCATCACATAGAGGTGGCAGTGTTGGATAGTGGAGAGCAAGCATAACATCCTTGATCGTTGCATTGGCAGCCTCGAGCAGGCCCAGTGGAGGGTGCAGCACTGTGGACCTTAAGCTTGCATAAGGCTGGGAGGACGGGGTAGTAAACAACTCTTCCAAGCTTTGAGCAAGATCCATAGTCACAATTGGTCGTTCTTGAAGGAGGAACACCTCGCCTTGTCGATCATCTGTAATCTTGGTGCCCTTTAGATGATCATCTTCAAAAGGTAGCATGCTATCCCATTTCCCTTCCCAAGTGTTTACCTGATTTTTGTGACGTTCACTGTCATGGGATGATGACATGCATGAATCTCTCTCATTGCAGCTCTCTAGTTGTGAAGGAAAATCTGCAAGGATTGAGGCGGAAGGACCCTCAGTTGCAGCCCACGATTGACTAAGCTCATCATATTTGTTGGAAGCCATCGAAACACCTCCACCTTTATCTTCTTCCTTTTGTTGTTCATGTATCTCCTCACGGTGCCCACTTGTTTCCTCTTGGTCACTATCGCTATAAATAGAGAAGGATCTCCTCTCCCAATCTGGAAACTCTAACGCATCACTATTCAGGGGCTCAAGGAGTATGTATTCATCACTGTCATCTTCTGGGATGTGCTCTTCCTCGACATGAGCATACCTCCGTAGTGCAACTCCCAATGGAAAGAAGTCATCAATTGATGGAACCTCATCAAGGGGACCAAAGTCTACTGCATAATTTCCCTCCAAAGACTCACCAAAAAGCCCACCGTCCGTGGCACATAACTGCTCTTCAAGAGGAAGAACTTCTTGATGACTGGTGGACAACATTCCCGCTTGATCTACTTCATCGCTTATAAGTCTGATACTGTATTGTTGTCCTTCTTCTATTGCTGCCCCAACATCCTCTTGAGGTTTTCCTTCAGCTAAGCCATCACTTGATTTGGGATTTTGGTCTTCTTCCTCAACCCTTGAAGTGGCTACAGGAGGTGATGTGCTTGGTTGTGCCCCTTGTCCTTTGACTTGCTCAATGGCCTCTTGGCATAATTTACATGTGAGCTCTGAGTGCGATGAATCATGGAGTCGACACCAATTTGGGAGTAGCAATATCTTCAAATCTACTTGGTATTTCAACTCAATCCAATCCCTCACTAGTCTGGAGACTAGTTGGTCATATCTATCCATGATCGGGTCCTCCTCATCACTTGAAAAAGAAGCATGATAGTAGAAAACCATAGCGAGTGGTTGTTCCCACTCCCCCAAATCTGCATTTTCAGATTCTCGATCATTGCCATTCATGAAGGAGAGGTCTTTTGACTTGATTTTTCTCATACTTTGAGTGATGATTTTTGTGCATGACGAGCAAGTGAATTCAGAGTGGGGTGCATTGTGAAATCTGCACCAACTTGACATTAGTACCTCCTCCAATTTTCGTCCATCTTTGCTACCCAAACATCTTTGGATCAGCTCCTTAAAAGTGTTAGCTGCCATGGTTTGCAATTCCTCCTTCGGATCTTCAGGAGCCAAGGGTTGGTATATTTCCCAAAAGGGAATTTCTCCTTGCAAGACCTTTTCAATTATGTCCAAGAATGTTAGACACTCCAGTTCACTATGCCTGCAAGTGCAATGGATCCGACATCTATCCCCCAATGCGAATTGCTGCAATGGCTTCTTCAATCTCTTATTCAAATGTGCATGTAACTAAGTGATGTTGATTTGCAAATGCTGCTCCATTTCAACTCAGCTCTTGTTTGCCTTCAAAATTTTCTGATTTTTGAATTAAAAAGATCTCTTATCTCAGATTTTTTTCCTAAATATTCCTTTCTCAACTTCCAACTTTTAGCTTTGTAGCCTCAACATGTCAAGCCCCCCTTCTAGTGCTAGTTCTGTTGATAGTGTTTTTATGCACTTCTCAACACAGGAAGTGCGTAGGTGCACTACCTCTCTTGAAAGACAATCTTCCACAATCGAATTGCAGAACACTATCCCAAGGTCTCTCGGATGTCAGGTCATGACAGTGCTTAGATACCTCAGTAGTTTTATGTGATTTGCTGGAATCACAAGGTGGTCTTACGGATGAGTTACAAAGTATAGAAGTTGGGTTTGCAAATGTAGTTTCAAAGTGCTGAAAGTGAATGAACAGTGGTTGTCCACTCAAAACAGCAAGTTGAAACTCATCAAATTCATCTAATTTGGCTTCATGGTGATTCTTTGGGTCCTACTCTAACCAAGGATTAAAAGAAACAACAAAAGGAGAAGGGTTAAGAAAGCTATTCTAATCCTAAGCTATGAATGGAAAGTAACAATGGTGGCTACTAAAGTAGACAAACTTCCTAAACTGGGTTTTGCTTGGCCAAGAGAAACCTACAGTTGCACAAAACCAATGCAATCTTCTAAGGACTACAGATTTTCAAATTGCACATGCACATCATGCACATGTAATTGAACTAAGTTGCAGCAATGAAGTAATGAGCTCAGACTAGCTTTGCAAAGTGACTCATCATCAATGAACCACAAAAAACATGAGCTGGAAATCCATCAAATACTAAAACAGCAAACATCATCACCACTCCCATTCAAAAAACTAACACTAAAACTAACATGGAAGGTAGAACCATGCATGCAAGATGAGCAAAATCAAAGAGAACATCCATAAAATCATGCAATGTTGTCTTCTATTGCTACAAATGCCTTTTACAACAATTCTCCAACAACTACAAATGAGGGGAAAACCCCTATTTATAGTTTTCCAAAGCCTAAATGAATGGCTAGGATCAATTTGTATTGAGTGGCTCAGATTCAATTACATTAGGGCTTCACGTACCCCAAAATATTCAACAATTAAAAATACATTCCTTGTTTTTTCCCTGTTTTGTCATCTAGTGCCAATTATTGTAGCAATTTCGTCATTTAGCTAATTGCCCTTTTCACTATAGCAGAAACTGCCTGAAAGTTGTCTTTTGCTTGATGTGTTTGCAATGTTCTTCCTTTGATCAAATGAGTCTGTCGATGATTGGCATCAATGGATTGGTGGCCCCTGATTCGAGTAGAAAGCTCCTTATAAATCATCATCATCTAGAAAAAGGTAGGACAACTCCCTCAATGGGCCTCTTCGATAGACCTACAGAAGGCTTCTTGACTCTTGCAAACATGAAGTGTTGTAAGTGCATTTATACATGAGTTAAGGAAAATATCAGTCAAACCTACAAATTCCCTGTTAGATCTATCCATGCATCATCAAAATATCTTGATATTCATATTTGGAGCTCATTTGGACCATAAACATTAATGCGTGCTTCCAAAGTGCGAGCGCTAGAGGGCAAAAAGACGGCGGAAGAAAGCCAAAAGGTAGACATCAGACGGAAGCCAAAATAGCCGGGAAGGAGGCGGGCTCCCTAATGTTCAAAATAGCCAGGAAAGAGGCGGGCTCCTAGATGTTCAAAATAGTCGGGAAGGAGGTAGGCTCCCGGATGTTCAAAACAACTAGGAAGGACGCAGGCTCCTGGATGTTCAAAACGGCCGGGAATAAGGCAAGCTCCCGGATGTCCAAAACAACCAAGAAGGAGGCAGGATCCCGGATGTTCAAAACAGCCAAGGAGGGACGAACCTCTGAAAACGGCCATGGAGGGGCTGGAATCTGGAGGCCGGGAGGGAGGCAGCCGCCGGATGTTCCAGAACGGCGACGGAGAGGCGGAACCCTGGAAATGGCCATGGAGAGGCCGGCCTCCGGAGCTCGAGAAGGAGGTAGCTGTCAGAAGTTCCAAAATGATGATGGAGAGGCAAAACCTTGGAAATGGCCACGGAGGGGCTCAGATTCGGAGGCCGGGAAGGAAGCAGCCATCGGAAGTTCCAAAATGGCGACGGAGAGGCAGAACCCCGGAAACGGCCACAGAGGGGCCGGGCTCCAGAGGCTAAGAAGGAGGCAGCCATCGGAAGTTCCAAAACGGCGACTGAGAGGCGTAACCCTGGAAACAGCCACAAAGGGGTCGGGCTCCAGAGGTCGGGAAGGAGGTAGTCATCGGAAGTTCCAAAATGTCGACGGAGAGGCGGAACCCCGAAAATGGCCATGGAGGGGCTGGGCTCCGGAGGCCGGGAAGGAGGCAGTCGTCAGAAGTTCCAAAACGGCGACGGAGAGGAAAAACCCCAGAAACGGCCACGGAGGTGTGGGGCTCTGGAGGCCGGGAAGGAGGTAGCCATCAGATGTTCCAAAACAACAAAAGGGGGACGAAGCTCCAAAACCACCGAAACTTAACCAAACTTTGACAAAACCTTGGCAATTCATTTAAGCACATCAAACACATCCTAGATCCAAAAAAAGGGTTACCACAAAGTCAAAAATGAGGAAACGGGAGCGATGGGGGTCCACGGACGTTTCTGAAACAACCAAAGCAAGACAAAAGGCAGAAAGGGGATGGGAAACTTTATTTCTTCACAAATTTGAATACCCCAAGTAGGTGAATTTGGGTAGAGGAATTCGATCGTTTTGAAGGCACATGACCAATTTGGGCTTGGAAATAGGGCACGCAAAACAAGACAGGAGGAAAGTATCCTGTCGGGAGCGAAAAAAAGGGGGTCCCTGCCTACGGTGGGGCGTGTGTGCAAAACATGCACAACAGTTAGGATAAGAATCCAAAGTGATATCCAAAATGATGCCCATTGTCCGAACAATATATCCTAGGACATGCATTGTATAGGATGATGATGGGTTGATAAGTTGTTTGATAGGATTTTGATATTTAAGGTTGATTAACATGTTTGAAAATGATTAGGATTTTGATTTAGCATTTAGAATTTTTTTGTTTCGATTTTGATTTTGCATTTGAAGTTTGATTTTGTTGATTGTTGTGCTTGTTTCCATTTGTTTTGCCAAAGGGTGAGGGTGACAGTTGATTAATTATGGATGAGATTATTGCAGATGAAAGCAAGATGAGATAGATGGATTTTTTTGAGGTTTTTGAATGTTTTTTATCTTTTTGAAATGTTTTGATTTTTGGATTTTCCAATGTTTTTGGGGGTTTTTGAGATTTTATGAATGTTTTTAGATTTTGATGTCTCAGGGGCTGATCAAAGATTAGCCTTGCCTACATGTAAACTCAGAGATGACGTAGTTTGAATTCCATGTTTTTGATGTTTTTTTCACTTTTTGACCTATTTTTGGATTTTGATATGATTTTGGATTTTTTGGATTTTCTTGGTTTTTTGAATGTTTTTGGGTTTTTGCATGATTTTGATGATTTAGATATGGATAGGTGATGATATTACTGATCTGTTTTGGTATTTTTTTGAAAACCAAGCTAAGGTTGATTGATCAGATTGACGGATTGATGATGATAACATTGTTGAGGATACACAACAATGCAAGGATAGTGATAAGCAACACAAGGATTAGGATGGATATCCCAAGATGATGAGGGATTGATTGGTGATAACATTGTTGTAGATACACAACAATGTAATGATAGTGTTAAGCAACACAAGGATTGGGAAGGATATCCTAAGATGATGATTTTATTGGATTTGCTTGATTAGGATTTTGAAGCTTGATTTGGAAAAAAAGTTGGTTTTGGATGATTTGATGTGATGTTTGAAGTGAAAATTAGATGCGACTAATAGTGATTTTTTGGATTGATGTTCGATGAAAGATGAAACTTGATAAGGAACATCTTCTCGTCAAAATATGTCATGGGCTAGTGATTTAGATTTTTTGGTCTCAAGTGGTTTGACCAATTTGATTTCACGTTTGCCAATGTTCGGATCACCACATCAGTTGGAGGACATAGAGAAAGATTTATTCTCGAAGAAAGATGTAAATAGCTACCCCTAATGTTTAGCAATGTATGGAATTCCATGGATGGATGCTTGGATAGGTGTATGGATGGAGAGATATGGATTATCTTGCGATAAGATAAGGTGTTCAAACAAAGGATGCTCATTTGGATAGTGATTCATGGCTTAGATAATGTTGGGTAAAGCATGCACCAAAGTTTCCCCAAGATCAAGATAACTCGGACTATGGATATAGATGGATGAAAAATGGATTGGATCAATGGTTCATGGGTGAATGGATTTATTATGGATAAGATGGATGGGATGTTGGATTTATTATGGATGAGATGAGATGCTTTTACCTGAATTGGTGAACACTGATGCTCAATCTTTACACATGATGCTTGTTTTCTAGGTTTTCATCATGGTACCTATCCAAAATGCCACTGAAGTGGTTTTCACTATAGGACAATTTTTTTCCTTTTATTGTTTTGATCTTTTTCTTTTTTTTTGGATTTTAATTTTAATTTTTTTTTTTATATTTTTGATTTTTTGAAAGATTTTAAGTTCATTCTAAACCACCTGGTGGTGTTGATGTAGATGTTTTTTTCATAATGTGCCATTGAAATCGTGCTTGAAGAATTTGCTTTGCCAAGATACATGCACTTGAAAGTGACTTTTGAGATTCCTAATCTACTTTGTTGATATCAGAGTTAACTTTGTCTTTGTGTGCGCATCATGATAGGGTTCCTTCTGAATCCTTATGATGAAGGGTTATTTCCAATACATGGTCAATGTGAGAATTGGATATCATGCATGGACGTGTGGGTGGAGTGTGTTTAGGGATAAAAGATGGATTGGTTGATAGTTTGGAACCTTTGACTTTCCAAACTTGGGAAGATGAGCAATGATGGGTGGATACAAAAGTGTTCATGGAATTAGGACCAACTGCTTGATATACTTTGTACGTTGCTTGAGAAGCTTTCTTTTTCCTTTGTGGACATATTTGATGGATAATTTTCCCTTTTTTATTTTTCCCCATAGTTTCTTTGATTGATGGAGTTTGATAGGGATAATCCTTCTTTGTACTTTTTGGTATCCATATGTGTTTGATTTTTCCATTATGCTCCTTAGCTTCTTTTTCTTTGATAACATTCTTCATGCTTTTATTGAAATATTTCTTTTGACGTTGGTCCCAATTCATGCATGGGATGATGGGTGGATGAAGATTCATGATGTGGCTAGTTGTAGTATTGGCATTAGTTTCATGTCATAAGGATTCTTTGTGCTCCCTATGTTGATGCTTGCACTAGATAAAGTTTCCCCCTGTATTGTGTTAGTAGCACCTTCGTTCCTTTATTCTGCTTGTTTTCAGATGTCTTGTTCAGTAAGCATACTCTGATAAATGAGCACTGCAGATGACATTGTTTCAATTGGCTACTCTGCTGACTCTAAAATATCCTATTCTATCTAACCTATTTCTTTGAGTAGATAATTTTTAATATCTTCATACATGATGTCCTTAGTTTGAATTTGATCTTGATGTTGACAACTTTGTTTGACTATAGGAATCAATAATTTTCTCTTTATGTGCAATAATGTCAGGAGTAAAGGAATTCTGTTCTGAATGAATATCATCTATGTGTCCATCCACAGAAAGCATCTCATGGGTAGATAGAGGAGTATGTGCTATATTGATATGATCATCATTTATAACACCTTGTATGGATAGGAGAGTATACATTAGATCATTGTAGTATCTTGGAGATACAAATTCTTGATCTTGATTAATTTTGGGATTACATTTGGCATGCACTGGATGAAGTTCTTGACATGGGTCAGTTTCAAAGGACGGATTGCTTACAAAGGGTTCTTGGATATCTTCATTAGGCATATGAAGTGGCTCAATATCCTTTTGATCTTTGAGTGGATTTGGATCAAATGTTGAGTTGAGGATTCCTTTAGTATCTATAACCATGGGGTAAAAGGATGTCAACATTTCTTGGAAAGGATCATTGCTAGACTTTGGTGATAGATGTTGATCATGCTTTGGAATAAATTCTTGAGATATGTCCTCTAACTCATTAGGTGATGTAGAGACATTTTCAACATGATCATTGGTCGATGGGTCATGGATTATGTCAATAGGATCAAATAAATCTAACACTCCTTGAAATAGATGAACAAAAATTAGCTCTTGATGTACGGTGAGTGGGTCATCAGATGAGGTAGAAACATCTTCAATGTGCTCATTGATGGATGGATCTTGATCACTGTTTTCAAAAATTGTGGTGGGGAGATTTTCAATGCTATCAACAGTGGTTGAATCTTGATTATTGTCCCCAATAGTAATTATCTTTTGATCAATAAGGTCTTGGATGAGATTTTTGAGTCGAATACAATTTGATGTTGTGTGTCCCTTTGTTTTGTGAAAACCACAATGGTGCTCCTTCTTATACCCTAGTGGTTTAACTAGGGCTTATTGATAATTCCCATAGACAGGGAGCTTGATGATATTTTCTTGTACCAATTGTTGCATGACCAATTTGATTAGTTTCCCAAGTGGTGTATATTTTCATTTATTACCCTTTGAGACTTGTACTTTAATTTGACCTTGGGGTGATTGATTTTGGAGATGTGGTGATTGATCTTTGGGATGTGGTGATTGATCTTTGAGATGGGGTGATTGGGTTTGTCGTTGATGTTGTTGATCTTGATATCCAACCTCTTGACATTGGAGATATTATTCTTGATGTGTTTGTGGACACAACTCATTGCTTTGATGACATGGTTCAACCAATGGTAGAGTGTATTGATTTCAGAGTGAAAATGTCTCTTGGCTCAATAATTCAATCAGTTTGGAAAGTGAAGCAATTTGATATTGATTTTGATCTCGACACCCTTGATGTAGTTGATTTAGCTTTTGTTCAAGCAGATTTGGAATGTACACTTGTGTTTGAATGGGATCATGTACAATTTTATTTTAGACAATGTTCTAACATTGGGTGATGCTTAGATTTGGCATGATAGGTTGAAATTGAACATTTTTTTGGTTTAGGTAACTTTGATTTTTTATGGTGTTACCTTGACTTGGATCAATACACGGAGTCATTAACATATTGTTTTGACTTTGAACAATATTTCTATGATTGCAAACATATCTACCCCAAATTTTACGAAGTGTGAATTTGAAATGTTCATGTTTGGAAAAATTGTACTTGGTATATTCACATTTGGTATGTATGGATTTGGTGGGATGATGTTGTTTTGTTGAAGATTCATGTGTTGATTGTTTGGTTGATAGATTTGTAAGTTTGGACTTGGATTTAAATCTACCATCGGAAAAGGTGTTCCAAAATTTAGAGTAGGCATACTCACATTTGTTGTACCATTGAATTTTGGAGGAGATAATGATCCCATGTACGGATTGTATAAATGTGAGTTTTGATAGTTTGGTTGACTTGGATCACTCATGATGTATGGAGCAAGTTTATATTCCATGTTCTTCTTGTGTTTTGACCTTGTTGACCTCTAGGGGATTTAGGACCAATGATGAGATGAAGGATGAAAGGGGTGAATGATATGGGTGTTGAAATTTGAGGAACTTTGGATCAATGCTAGACTTTAGGAATTTTGGATTTTTTAATTTTGGATTTGATTTGGATTTTGATTTTGACTTGATTTGGATTTTTGGATGTTGATTTGATAATTAACTCATAAACTCCAAGAGGTTAGATGTTTTCTTGGAATGAATTTTCCCACAAGGTGATAATTTAACTAAGTGTATGAAGAAGGATTCATCTACACACACCTAGTCAAAAAATATGACTTTGTTTCTATTTCAAGAGGATTTTTCCAAAAGTCTAGTATGAATTATTTTTTCAATGGTTCAAAAGTTGTTTGTCAGATGGGTTTTGGTTGATGTTTGAGATGGAAGAAATGATTGGTTGTTTGATCCTAAATGAACCTAAGAAGAAATTTGTTTACAAGGGCAAGGTTTTGAAGAACATGCTTTAATCTAAGAGTACTTCAAACAAAAAGATCAACATGTTTTCTCGAAAGACCATAAGACAAAATATAAACAAGCACATGTGTGGGGTTCAATTGATAGCATCTTGATTAATGAGTTTCTTTTACCAAAAACACCTTCTTTGATTATATTTTCAAACTATATGTCTAATGTCCTAATTTCTTATCATCCCACAAAGTGTGTTATGTGGAAATCAAGGAAATTAAGGCAACAGTTCCCTATTGTTGACTTTAGTAAGAAAATTAGGATATGATCCAAATGTTTAGAAACCTCTAAGGATAAAATCCCAAGGGAAAGCAATAACACATGAATTTGGTCACTTGTATTTGTTTCCTAAAAGGTTTGAATTTTTGATGAAAATGTTAAATGTTTGTTTCCCAATGTTTACAAACAAACAAAGTGTTTTGTAACCAAGAACAAGCACAATCCTATGGATATGAAAGACTATATGTGTTGAGTCCCCACTTGGACAAGTCCAGCTATGCTTATTTTTAGCTAATGGTTAGATGCTTGACCCCACTGGCTCCCCTCCACAACACTCACTTCTATGCGGCAACCAAACATCAAAACCCATGAAAATCCCATGGAATACTTTCCATTTCTACTAAAAATTGTAAAAGTGTGGGGTAGCTTCAGAACAACCATTCCTGCACCAACAAATAGATAGGGATTTTGGCCTTTCTACAACAAGGGTTTTAATTTGGAATTTTCGTTCATAGGAGTTGATGCATCGAGGCAAGAGAGCATTGTTGCCCTTCTCGTCTAAACCAACTGCACGATACTAGCCTTTGTTCTAGTACCCACTTTTATATCCCAACTGGAAATACACTTGGCTTTTGTGTGTTACCAATTGAGTCATTCCCTTGGGTGAGTACTTTTTCCCACAAGGCAGGCCCTCTAAGATAAAAAAAAAGTTAGCAAACCTATCCATAACTCAATTGATCTTTGTTGAGAAACAAAGAGAGAATACACGTGATAGGTTCCACTCACACTCGCAAGATGTGTTCAATTTTAATTCCAAAATGAAGTGTGGAGGTAATATTTTATGCAACTTAATGTCACCAAAAAGAATTTTGATTCTCAAGATCATCGTGAAGTGTGAGAGAAAGGCATATGCCTTTTTAGATGAGATTACTTTGCAAAAATGATTACAAAGCACAAAGGACACATGTTCATTTTAAATCCACAAAACAAAAGTGAATTCTTTTTAGTGCACCAAAAGAAGTGTGATATTTGATTGTTCAATTGTTAACCTTAAACCAAATCTAGTAAATTTTCCTAAGGTTCTTTTTAGACCTTTTGCCTTGTTCTTTTTAGAGCCCAAATTGAAATTTATTGAGTCCTAAAAGCTTGAAGAGATAAAATCCTTAAAATTGGAATTATAATTGCTTCCAAGAGTGTCTAAAGACACTTGATACAATAGAGAAATGATGTAATAAGAAGCTTTTATTTTGTTTCCTCCTCCCCTTTTTGATTTCCTAACCTAAAAAAGTGCTCAAAATGTTAGATGAGATCAAGAAACAAGAGGATATAAGGGTTAGATGAATCATTAAGCATAAAAACCCTAAAATTTAGACCAAGTTATAATGTGATTTGACTTTAGATGTAAAATTTAAAATTTTAACTCCATAAAAGTTAAGAAACACCTACACCATTGGATATCTTACAAAATTCTACCCCATTTCAAAAAAAGTTTCAAAAAAGACCTTCATATGACCAAGATATTGTCGTTTTAAAACTGACTATAAAAGCACTAAAACAGTGTGCATATGGGCTAAAAGAATGTGGAGAAGCACTAAAAGAATGTGTAGAAGCACTAAAAGAATGTGCAGAAGCACCAAAATAGTTTGCAGAAGCCCCGAAACAGTGTGCAGAAGCACTGAAACAATGTCCAAAAGCACCGAAAACATTGTGTAGAAGCATCGAAATAGTGGACAGAAGCACCAAAACAATGTGTAGAAGCATTGAAACAGTGTGCAGAAGTATCAAAACAGTGTGCATAAGAATCAAAATAGTGTGTAGAAGTGCTATAACAGGGATTAACAAACAAAACTATCAAAAAATAGCAATTTAAAAAAAAAAAGTGTTAGAATTATAATTCAATCCCTCCTTCTAGTGCCAAATGTGTGAAACAAGATCCTAGCACCTACAAAACACAACAAACACACACATTAGAAGATTAAAATGCAAGTTAGAATCTAAGTTCCCCATGAAATCCATTTACAAAGCTTAAATTAGGGAAAGAGATGAAGAACACAAGAATAAAGCAATAAAAGAGGGATTGAATCCCAATTAAACAAGCAAACTCTTGATCTCATGGGGGAATTTGTGCTAATTTGATGTGAAAATTGGCCCTTTCCCAACTCCTATGACGCAAGATTGATATGTGACGATGGATGATCCACTTTCTTTAAGATTCAATGAAGCTTCATGATGAAAAATTTACATAACCTAGCTATAAACTTGATAAAATGGATGAAAATGCTAAAGCATGAATATGGATTTGAGTATAGTAAGTTTACTCAAATTGTGGATGCTAAAATGAGAAATGAAGCCTCTTATTTATAGATTGACAAGTTGGAAAATTGTTGAAAATGAAGCAATGTGGGGATAACTTTCAACCAATAGCAAGGTGACACTTGTGAAGAGATGGATGGGTGGAGGATGTGCACATTTTGATGAATGTGCCCATAAAAGCAATTAGGTGATATTTGAAATTAGTGAAATGATAAGGTGGAGGGAGAGTCAAATGCAGTAATGGCCACTTGGCTCAATGCAAAAGGACATGTAAGATGAAATAAATGCCTTGTTGGAAGGACAAAGTCCACTCAGATTTGAATTCAAATTTGAAGGAATATTCCTCTATTATGCCATGTTGAGAGAAAATAGATATTTAATAAATGAATTAAATCTATTTTCATGTACAAGTGGAAAAAGCTAGAGGATTTGATGGATTAAGACTAAGATTAATCAGGATTTGATTAATTTAAAGGAGATTAGCTGATTTGATGATTTGACTTAAATTTTTGGATTTAAATAAATCAAAATGAGAAGAAAATGATAAAAGGATTAATTAAATAAATATTTTTGGTTGATTTAATTAAAAGGGGTGATGTTAGATTAAATAAAATAAGATTTTAATTTATTTAATTTAATAAGATGACTTTAGAGATTTAATCAAATAAAATGAATTATTTAATTAAATAGAGATAATTAGATCTGATTGATTGATTTAATTAATAAGAGAGAATAACTTAATTAGATAAAATGATTTATTTAATTAAGAGAGGAAAATAGATGAATTTAATCAAATAAAGGTATTTGGTTAAATGGCTTACTTGTACATTGACATCTGATGTTGAGTCTAAGAAATCCTACAAGCCAACAAGAAATGATGATCACCTAAATATTCATCACCCACTCATGCTTGCAATCTGGCATGACAATGTTGACTTTCAAGTATTTGTTTCTAGGAAAATCATTTTAAATTATTTTTCTAAATATGCAGCTAAATCTAAGAAGAAATTAGGAAATTATCTTGATAGGTTGAAAAAACTTGCAAATACAAATATAGTTGAGGATAGAGAACTGCTTACATATCAAAAATTCATGATGAATATTCTTGTGGAGCATGACATCTCTACATAGGAGATGTGTCATATGTTATAGAAATTCCTTTTCTCACTTGAAGCCAAAAATATGTTTGTTTGAATGTTGGAAAAAAAGCATGGTTCCATATAAATAAAGATGATGCTGATGGAGACCTCCCAACAAATTATATTCATTTCTATATGCAAAGAACTCCAAAGCTAGCTGGTGTATCCCTAATTGACTCAGTCCACTTATATACACATTCAGAGCTACACAAAAAGGCTAAATGGAAACTGAGACACTAGCCTGCAATTGTCCTTTGTACCCATTGTTCAACACTATTCTCATTAAAGATACATAAATATTTGAGACATTTTGTTGGACTGAACTTGTGTTATACAAACCTTTCTGAAACATACAGATAGATATAGGTCTTACCAAACAAGAGATCATACAAAATTGGTTTTAAAAATAGTTGGTTATCATCCTTGGCATGTTAATAGATTTCCAGTTGCATCCATGATTGAAGAAGAACATGTCAATGATATTGATGATTTGAACCATCGAAGTTCTATGGATGAATATGAATGGGAAGTTTTCTCTCAACTTGGTGCAACTACTAATTTTAGTATAAATCAGCTCCAGTTGTTGTGTAGGTGGGACTTTGATATGAACCATTCATGGAATACAAACCATGTGCCTGAACAACTTCATAATATTTGTTTATAGTTCATCCCATCATCCAGGGCACAACGTGACCAAGCTATGATACCATTTTTTCCTATAAATACATCATCCCATTAGCTTTCACCAAAACAATAATTGGATCTTCAAATCATCTAGTCTCATCACATGTAGCCTTCCCCAAAAGACCCTCTCTGCATGATCATTCAATGGATAGTTGGCACTGGAAAATAGTTTTTGATAAATTGTATTAGAGGGTATAATAGTTGAGGGTTTAAGGTTTAAGGGTTGAGCGTTGAGGCCAGATTAAGGGTTGAGGGTTGATAATTAAGGGTTGAGGGTTTAGTGTATAGGGTAGCTCGGGTAGAGGATAGAGGGTTTAAGGTTGAGGGTAGAGGTTTGAGGGTATATGGTTCAAGGATTAGGGTTGAGGGTCCAATATATAGGGTAGAGGGTATAGGGGTTGAGAGATTAGGGTTTAAAGGTTGAGGGTATATGGTTGAGGGTATAAGAGGGCTGATGGTTTAAGGGTTGAGGCCATATTAAGGGTTGAGGGTTGAGGGATTAGGGTAGTGAGTTTACTTGGATTTAAGGGTTTAAGGATTGAGGGATTAGGGTTGAGGGTAGAGGTTATTGGGTTTAGGGTAGAGGGTAGAGGGTTTAAGTATGGTTTAGGGTTTAGGGTATTGGGTTGAGGGTATAGGGTTGAGGGTCTAGGGTTTATATAGCTAGGTTTAAGGATATATGGTTGAAGGATTAGGGTTGAGGTTCCATTAATATAGAGGGTAGAGGGTATAGGGTTTGAGGGTTTAGGGTTTAAGGGTTGAGGGTTGAGGTCAGATTAAGAGTTGAGGGTTGAGGGTTTAATGTATAGAGTAGAGGGTAGAGGGTTTAAGGGTTGAGGCAGGTTGAGGGTTTAAGGTTGAGGGAAGAGGGTTGAGAGCATATGATTGAGGGATTAGGGTTGAGGGATTAGGGGTGTTGGAACAAAAAATCCTTCTCCAATATTCACTAGCCTTTGAAATTGCTTGCCCACATTTCACTTGCATAAAAGGAACCCTCAACCCTCAACCCTAATCCCTAAACCCTCAACCCTTAACCTTAAACCATAAACCGTCAACCCCTATACCCTATACTCTATACATTTGACCCTCAAACCTAATGCTTAAACCATATGTACCCTCAAACCTATACCCTAAACACTCTACCCACTACCCTTAACCATCAACCCTAAAACCTTAAACCTTCTACCCTCTACCCTCTACCCTAATCCGTCAACCCTAGTATACCCACAAGTACCCTATACCCTCAACCCAATACCCTAAACCATTAACCCTATACAATCTTCAACCCTAATCAATTGCCTATTAGCAAGTGCATCCACTAATATGTTAGCTAGTTCCCTATAGAAATTGATCATAATTTTAAACAAAAAAATTTAGGAAGGAGAGATAGTATATGTCCCAAAAAATAATTCAAGTGTTAGTTTTCAGAAGCCTTCCTTGATAGGGAATTAACCACCATTGATGAATAACCTCAATGAGGATATGAAATTTTTTATTCTTCAAAGCCATGTCTATTGTAAATATACTTCTATTGTGGCACTAAGCTAACAATATCAAAATTTCTAGGTGAGTAGGTTACTAATATTGGATGTGTCTTTTCACTACCCAAGTATCTTAATCCTTACAATCTACATCATACTAACAATCTCCCTTAAGAGAGATAAAACCAAAAAAATTCTAAAGTGATATTTTTGAATTTCTAGCCTCGCATAGGCTCCCTTATAATTGTACATGTGTATACGCACATTATTCAAATGCTAAAATAATCAAAGAATTTTACTAGATATATGATGGATATCCATTGAAATAGAAAATAGTTAAATTGAGAGAAAAAGAGAGATGAATCCTTAAATGTATAGGTTCTATCAAAGAATCATATATATTTTTCACTATCAACAATAAAAATAATATTAAGTTTGTAGTTAGTGTTGAAACAATTTAAAAAATTTATTGTCACTCCTAACAAGTAATATTGAGCCTTATTATTCAAACCACTCAAATAATTAAACCATTTAAGCCTTGAATACATGCTATATATATATATATATCTCAATAAGGCCAGGAAGGTATACATAATGTCTTGAAAATGTCATATAGTGTTATAAGGTATACAATGTCATATATGCATTTGATGAATGTCTAAATAAATTCATATAGGAATACAATTGTAGACATTGGTAATGTGTGAACCCTTCTCCTAGTACCTACAAAACAACATGAACAAACAAGTTAGACAAGGAAATGCAAGCTAAAACAAGGATTCCCCATGAAATCCATTATCATAGCTCAAATTAGGAAAAAATAATGAAAAACACAATGAAATAGCAAGATAAAGATAGAATCCTAATTAAGCAAGCAAAATTTTGATCCCATGGGGGAATTGGTGCCAATTTGATGTAAAAATTGGCCCTTTCCCAACTCCAATGATGCAATGTTGATAGATGATGAAGATTGTTGATGAGTGATCCACTTTTGTGAAGATTCAAATGTGCTTCAAGATGAAAACCTGCATAAACTAGCTATGGATGGATGAATATTGCAAATGATTGAAGATTAATTTGAGTAGAGTAAGTTTACTCAAATTGTGGATGATGAAATAAGGATATGAGCTCTTTATTTATAGATTGATAAGTTGAAGAGATGTCCAAATTTGATCAATGTGGGACAAATATTCAACCAATGATATGATGCCACTTGTCAACATGTGAGAAGATGAAGTTTGAGCAAGTTTTGAGGATTGTGCCAATAAATGCATAAATTTGAATTTCAAATTTGTTGAAATGACTTGAAAGGGGGGAAGAAAGAAAGCACTAAATGCCACTTGGCTCAAGGGAAAGGACATGTAAGGTGGAGTTATTACCTTGTTGGAAGGACATGTCAACTCACATTTTTGAATTCAAATTTGGGAATATTCCTTCAAAGATGCCTTGTGAGGAAAATAGAGATTTTATAAATCAATTAAATCTATTTTCATGTGCAAGTTACAAAATCTAGTGGATGGGACATGATAAGATATTAAATTAATTAAGGTTCAATTAATTAATAGGAGATTAGATGATGTGACTTATTTGACTTAGCTTTTAGGATTTATTTAAATCAAATAATGAGAAGAATGTGATCAGATATTAATCAAATAAAGATTTTGATTTATTTAATTAAAAGGAGCTAATGTTAGATTAAATTAAATAAAGTTTTAATTTATTTAATTTAATAGATAGACTTAAGAGATTTAATCAAATAAAATTGATTATTTAATTAAATTGGATAATTAGATCAGGATGATTAATTTAATTATTGAGAAGAGGTGACTTAATTAGGGTTATGTGCACGATCATGATGGGCCAAAAAGTGGCAATATGATGGGTATATATAGGGTATATGGCTGATGACTTTTTTTTACCCAAAATTGATGAAATGAAAAGGGTTTTTAAAGGAGATTCTTATCTTTCCACCAATATAAGTTATGCTTTATTTTGAATTTAATAAATAATTATTATTTATTTTCTATTTGAATTATGACTAAAGCCCTGATTGATAGGTTGATTGAAAAACATCTATAGCTTTCAAATGGTATCACATTTTTTTAATCTAAAACATGAGTCACATTCTATGCTTTGCATACTATAGGATTAAAAAAAATAAAATTTAATTTCATGAAGTTTTGACTAAGTTAAAGTGATTAGAAATACACGTTTTTATATTTTTTTAAAGTTGTAATAAAAAATTCATAATTAATTATTTACTTGGAAAAAATTTACAAAAAAATATGCATCACATCGGGACATGATTCCTCTACCTATATCTAAAATATTATAAAAAATATTATCATTTTATTGTGGTTAGGGTGGTTAGACAAACACCTACTTCTTATTTTTCCCTACAGTTTAAGTACTACTGCATTGACATTTGAAATTTTCACCAAATAAATTTTCTTTTTTTAAAAATAAACATAGTATATTAGAAACTACATTCAATTTTTTAAAAATTCTATTCTTACACATTTTTTAAACAATATAGATAACATATTCAAATTTTTACATCAAGTTGCCTAACTCTGATTTTTCTAAATTTTTTGCCACTTGAGGGCCTGTTTTTTCCATGATGATCCTGCACATGCCCTTAGATAAAGTGATTTATTTAATTAAGAGAGGAATATTGATGAATTTAACCAGATAAGGAGATCTGATTAAATGGTTAGACTGAGAGATGATTTAGGATGAAACGATGTTAGTGAATCAGGATCGAGTGTGCTATATCAATTTGTATATTTTTGATGTCTACAGGTAAAATTCATAATGGCTGAAACTAATATAAACCACCAAATAAGGCCCTTGGTCATAACACTAAAGTGAATTCCCTATCTGAAGTGTTCCCATAACAACACATGGCATGTTGCCAAGACAATGCTATATCGAAGAGAGTCTCACCATAGTCTCTTCGATGTGAGTAGAAAGGGTTGCTATGAAATGTAGATGAGACCCCTGAATGTCTAAGAGACATTCAAATGTCTTCTTGCTAGCCTAAAGAAAAATATTCCTAGAGATGTGGACATGTCGAGGATAAAATCTAACATGTCTCACCGAAAAATTATATGGAGCATCAACATTTAGGAAATAGAAAAATATCTCTCGGACATCAAGAGATTATCATAAAATAAATGATAAGTCACCAGTAGAAAAACATGAACAAATGGCAATGTTGAAAAGACATTCGCATATCGAGGAGAGAAGTAAGAGAGTCTCTTCAACATTCAAGGAGAAAAATATCAATGAGACACAGAGACATTGAACAAACATTGGAAAATATCTCATCGACATCCTAACAAGGATATAACAAGGAGACATAGTAGTATCAAGCAGATAGTATCAAAAGTCTCCCTAACATCCTAGAACAAGTGTAAACACATGTTATCAATGAGACTAAGAGACATCAAAGAGAGTCGGTGATCATAGGTCTCCTCGACATGACAAAGTGACATAGAGATCATCAACAAGTAATACCACTGAAGGAAGAGATAAGGATAAGTCAAAGAGACATAGGCTTGTCAGCGAGAGATATCCACCAGTCTCATCAAAAAAAGGGGGACCATAAGGGAAGAAAATGAAATGTAAATATTGAAGAGACCCTACAACATCAAAGAGATAAATCTAAATGTCTCTTAGATGCTTCTCAAAAGATGGTCAAGGATATATCGAAGAGAGATATATAGAAATTGTGATTAAAGTCTCTTCGAAAAAATATAAAATAATTATCACCAGATTGATTTGACTAATGAATTCATCGAAGAAAAAACTGCTATTAATGTGAAAGTTGATAGGAACGGTGGCATGAATACCATTTGTGAACTAGAGTTGGCTTGAGCATGTTGAATTTTGATAAATACATCCTCTAAGGAATTGAAATTCACTGCGAATTGTGGCTAAGTATCCAGAGGATGGAGTTGGATGAAGGTAAGCAGCTCAAAATTTCTAGCATTCATTCAAGTAAGTACAACTTGGCTCAGTTGAGCATAATTTTTCAAAGATAGCTTGAAGTATAGCACAGTTAGGGTTAAAATGGATAAAACCCCAAAGAAAATAAGAGAAAAGAGGAAAAAAATAGAAAGTAGGCCACTTAATCAAGACTTAATAGACCAATGTCCCGGGTCTAGGCCAAAATCAAGGAGAATAGCTCAATTAAACCCATCATGTGAGATCCTAGAGGAAAATCATAAGAGATTGGGAGATGTGTGGATTTCATACAGGGGTTATGACTTGTTCAACTATTACTATAGGAAGAAGTACAGATATAGCCCAGTTTCAAACCCATGGAATTTGAATCTATGAAAACTTGTGATGACAAATTTTTTTGTGAATGTAAAACTAATTAAATCACTAACAAAGAATTATAATCCCAAAAGGAGGCTTCAATTCACTTACACAATGGGTCACAGTTCGTGATTATAACACGAGATTATATTTGTATGGTTTTCCAATTGGACACCTCCCTAAAGATGACATTGTGATGAGAGACTTGTTGGAAGAGTATCGTTGTATGGATACAAACTATAAGAGGTGAAAGCTACCTCTACATAGGCCCAAAGGTCTAGGGAATCAACCTAGGATATTTTCTAGTGATGAAAGGCCCACATTCTCTATAGATTTGTTTGAAGAATACTATCAATACACATACTATTCAACTAGCCAAGTACTAGGAGTTGATGCCCTTGATAAAATGACTATAGCTCCCATGGTTTTGGCAATAGACATTCAAAGCCAAGATGCCATGCCCTATGACTATGCAGAGTATCTATCTTAGGCCATTAATAGTGCTCTTAATGCTATTAAGAAGAACAATGAATCTATTTGCTTCAAACACTATTTGCTTCTTATACATATGATACTATATGAAGGACAAGTGATGGGAATATAGGGAGAAGAATTGAGAATAAAATATTTGGATAGTGATGGTAATTCTAGACTAGTGCAAATGTGGAGATTAGTTTGGGATAGTAGATGTGGGAGATCCCACTACCTGTACTTTGATGAACATTTTTTCTAACCCTTATACAAATTACTTGGGCACAAATGTGACTATAATCTATCCCTAGAAGTACAGAGGTTCCTCTAACCAAAGGAGAAGGGTCATGATGGAAAAATAAATCACAATTGGGGAGATTGGTATGCATTTCCAGATTGTACTGTCATTAGAGTATATGGATTTGAGGTAGCACCATATTTACTACCTAAGACTATGCCAAATAAAGTTGTATACCTGGAGATCATAAGACAATTTTCTTACTCATCCTTCATGCATTTGAAAAGTTATGGAAGGAAAAATTTCATGCCTTCCACTCTTCATTTTAGTGACCTCACTATTATTGTTGATACAAAGTATGACTTGATTGGTAGCAAGCTATATTATTATGGCTTGTCGGTAGGAAACAAGAGAAAAAAAATTGAACATGAGCATTCCATCTATGATGCCAAAATTTCTCAAAAACTAAAAGGATATGAGCATCAGTTCCACGTCGATGATGTGATCAAGAACTATGAGGAAATTCAAGTGATAATAAGGATAAATGCATACAATATAATTGTTATGGCTAAGGCTTGGAGAATGAATAATAACCCAGCTTATGTGGAATATTTTCATGAAATTCGAGATCCTATGGAAAGAGTTGAGAAATTCCTTTTACATGAAGAAGAAATAATAAAGGATGTACCTCTAGTGGCATTTGAGAAGAGAAAAAATGTTGGCTCTAGAAGGAAAGTAGAAAATATAACACCACTAGGCCATCTGTCACCACAACCTACTCCAGATGTAAGCTTCTTAGGTGACACCCCAATCATGGTTGAAGATGATACTGAAGGGGAAGAAGAGGTCACATAGATTAACACTCCTATTATTCCCCAATATGAAATGCCACTGGAAAGGATTATTATTACCTTTGAAGCTTCCAATGAGCTATCTGATGATGTGAGACACCGTTCTAGTTAGGAATTCATTGCAGATAATGCATTTTTCCAAACTTATAAATTTAAGACTTTCATCTATGAGTATAAGGGAAAGGTGGTAAGGGAAAGGCTAAAATGCATTGACTCTGAAAAGTAAGCATATGCTTTGAAAGAGGTTCAACATAAAATTGATAGAGAGATGAAGAACATGATTGCTGAGAGAGGAAGAGCATTATTGCAAGAAGTTGGGGTTATGCTCCTTCCAGGGTGGTATATCAATTTAGCCATTGTGATTGACAACTTTATAAAGAGAAAGAATAAAACCTTTCACTTGACAGATGAAGCTGGTGATAAGATCTATACTAGATTAGGATATAATCCTGATAATACTACTTTATAGATATGGGCAATTTATCTGCCAAGCAAAAAGCCTTCCCTTTTTTATCATGATCAAATTTATGGACATCTTTTGGTACAAAGGGTAGGAGAGATAGATCATGTGGAAACTACTCACATCAATATAAATGTGGCCAAGTTCACCAAGGCTCAAATTAAAAAATTGATAAGGGATAACAAGGGACTGATAGAAGAGAATGAAAGGCTAAAATAGGAGTTGATCAGCTATAGAGATATACTGCCTTCTTCCTCAGGGCTTTACTCTCCACTAGTTGAGCATGAAAGAAAGCTTCTAGAAGCAATGTCAAAAACTACCTACTAGAAACACAGACATGAGAAATTTTAGAAGGAACAAGAGGAGTTAAAAGGAAGGCTCAAGACCACCATCTTTCAAATGGCATCAAAGTTAGTCTGCATGATATTTGAAGAGGATATCATGGGGAAGGAGGTGGATGAGGCAATTGAAGATTCCAGATGTACATGTGGTGCCCTTAGGGAGGTAAAAAATACCTTCATTGATCTCATCCCAATGAAGGAGAAACTGGAGTTTCTTGAAGAGTATTGACCAATTACACTTTTCAATACTGTTTACAAATTTTTAGCCATTTAGCATTGGCTAATAGAGTTAAGAATATTTAACTAGATATAATTATAGAGGAAAAAATAGGTTTAATCCTAGGAAGGTCAATCTTAGATGGAGTAGTAATTTCCCAAGAGGCCATTCACTCAATACATAGAACAAAAATGTAGTCTATGTTGATAAAACTAGATATTAGGAAAGCATATGAAAAACGTAATTGGATATTTTTGTTCAAGATCTTGTAGGCATTTGGCTTTCATAAACGATGGCTAAATTGGATCTTTGAATGGATTTCCTATCCCAAGTACTTGGTTCTTATAAATAGCTCCCTAGAAGACTTCTTTAATGCTTCTCAAGGTCTCAGACAAGGGGATCCATTGTCTCCATTTCTTTCCATTATCATGGTCAAGGACCTTGGGAGATCTTGCTCCAAGGCTTGGCTTGATGGTTGCATGGTAGGATTCAAACAACTCATGGTATGCCATAGATTACACATCAATAGTTTGCTTATGACACATACTATTTGGTTTAGCTTAGGAAGTTGAAGCAAGAAATTTCAAAAATATTTTGGACCAATATTCATTGGCATCAAGGCAGGAAGTCGGTGAAGAAAATTCAGAAGTTTTCATTTTCAACACAAACATTAATAGAGAAATGTGCATCTTAAGAATTCTAAAATTTATAAAGAGCACTCTTCCTTGCAAGTATTTTGGGTTGCCTTTGGCAAAGGGTGTGTTACTAGGGAAGCTTTGGAACCCCCTGTTGGATAGGGAAAAATATAAAATTGCAATGTGGAAGTATAGATGGCTCTTATGGGATGGAAGGCTCACTATGCTCAAGTTAGTAATTGCTATAATTTTGATTTATATGATGTATTACCTTCCCTTATCTAGCCAACCAACAAAGAAATCAATCAAAAAATGAGGACCTTCTTTCTGAAAGGAAACTTTGAGCAACAGAAATACCCCGTGATCAAGTGAAAACATATATGTGAATGGAATGAGGTAGATGATGTAGGTCTAAAGAATTTTCTCAAGTACAACAAGGTGTTGGGAGAAAAGTTAGTTTGGTTGATACATACAAAGCATGATCTCAAATGGGTCAAGATTCTAAAGGTGAAATATTTGGATAAAGAAGAAAAAAACATCTTCACTACACAAACACTTCTGAGTGGTTCAAGGATATGAAACTTTATTAGAAGTAGTAGAGATTTGATTCTTAGGCACTAGACATGGGAAATCAAGGATGGACACACAAGACTATTCTAGCAAGATTCTTGGGAAGGACATCAAAAAATTGTTGATAGGGAGGATTTAACAGAAGAAAAAATCATCACAAAATAACTTTGGCATAACAAACTAAGGGATTACATGTCAACTAATTATAAAATGGTGGATTCTCACATCAATGGAAAAGCATAAGAGGCCTTGGTTTGGATAATAGGATGGTTGAAGCTTATAAAGTTGTATTAAATTATCATTTTTTTTTTCTTCAGACAAGGCCAGGATAAGCTAAGGTGGAATGCTTCTCCATTTTGGGAATTACAACATGAAGGATGGATATAGAGTTTTGTGTGGAAACAACATGGAAGATGTCAGGTTAGTGATCAATTTGTGTTGGAACAAAGACTTCCTTCCAAATGTAGGAATATTTACATGGTCCACTTCTTAGCATAGCGTCCTCATTGTAGATAGATTTACTAGAATGGGATATGTGGATCCTACTACATGCATACTTTGTAAGCAAGATGAAGAATTTGGGGATCACCGCTTTCTTAATTGTCCATTTTCTATGAGTTGTTGGCATTGGATTAGTGCCAAGATGCAATGGTAATATGTGTTTCTAAAAAATCTTTTGGATATGCTCAAATGTTGGCCTTCCCTTCACAAAAAGGCTATGCTTGGTAGCCTTTGGATCACAAGCCCCTCGGTGTTAGTATGAGAGATTTGGAAGGAAAGAAACATGCATCTCTTCCAAGGTAAAGAAATGAAAAACCCGTCATTTTTAAACAAGGTTGAGGAAAGCATTGTTGAGGTGGTTAATTTGAGGGTAGAAGATCGAAGTCACAAAAAAAAAACTTCACAGTCTAGGATGCTGATATGCACAAGAATTGGGATGGTTTCAAGACCCCAACCTTTGTTGGGGAGGGTAGAATAAAAACTCAGGAATCCAGAAAGATGGTGCATTGGGAGCCTTTGGATGCTGGGTGGTATAAGTTGAAATTTGATGGTGTGGCTAAGGGAAACCCTAGTATTTTGGGGGCTGGATGTATTTTTTGATATTGGAATGGAAAGGTCATTGGTAGGATGGTCAAACCTCTTCCTGTTGGATCCAACAATGCAACAAAAATTACTAGTGTTAATCCTTGGCCTCAAACTATGTCATGAACTAAACATTTAAAACATAATAATCATTGGAGATTATTCTTTGGTAATCAATGGGCTAAGATCAAGGAGTTTGGTGAATTGGAATTTTAGGAGTGAAATTAGACATTACACTAAAATTGTTGGAGTGTTTTGAGCTTGTCATGATCAATCATATTATAAGAGAAGGAAATATGGAGGCCAATCACCTCTCCAACATAGGAGCTATTGGAAGATCAATAAAGGAAAATTTAAATCTCTACAGTAAGGGAGCATCAATTATATGTTAAAGTAGATATATTTTTGGGAGGTTGGGTAGGAAACTTTCCATAGCTACAGTTGTGGAAAGTCTAGTAGCAAGATAAAGCTCTCAGTGGACATTGCAGGCTAAATTTTCAACTAGCATTGGGTTGATATTTAGAGTCCAATGTTGTAATTAAAATATAAATGTGCTTTCCATAAACAATGTTGTGGAAAGTAGTGATTTTTGTGATTGGATTAGATAGGCATGGGTTGGCGGTGTTATATTATTTCAAAATCCTTTGAATCAGCTTGGGTGGTTGATAATTCATATTCGTAGTGGTGGGAATGGTATGTTTTGAGCTTGCCAGGGTGGATGTTTACATAGACATGGAAAGTCACACTTGGTGTGCCACCTTATCGATCAGTAGTGTTGGCCAACTTTGGGTTGCATAATTCTTTGGAGAATTCAATATTCACAGTCTAATCAAATAAATTTTCCCTTCTATGATTTTGAGCATGGGTCATATGAAATCCAAAGTGGGAGGGTGGAAAATATTCTCACATCAATGAAAGTAATTATTTTTAGGCCTCTACAAGTGTGAAATGGGGGTTTAACACTAATTATAGGTTGTCTTAGCAAATGGCCACACACAAATAGGTGCATAATGCATTAAAAATGATTTTAATTTGACTATTATAAGGTGTTTGAAGTTTTTAATGATGAAAATGGATAGAGGTTCAAGGTTTTTAATGCGTACATTTGTGGATACACTTGGTGTTGATACACACATTGAATTAGAGAGAACATAGGAAAATGTATTTCAAAGGAAATGTGAAAGGCCATATATTGAAGTGGATACTCCTCAATGATGATGCCCTAACCTTGGTGGCAATAAAGATCATTTTGGGTAATGGTATTTTGGAGGATGGTTAGGTTTATCGGGTTGATGCCAATATTTTTTCATGGTTTTTGGTGATTCTTTTGGACATTAGAACTCCTAAAATCGTGGTCGAGACAATGGTGAGGAAATTGTTTAAGGCTAATTTTTTGGTAGGGTTGAATGATCTAGAGGATTTTTCGTTAATTTTGAAATTCTCCATTTTTCTCCAGTTTTGATATCATTAAAAAATGTCTAGGATCCTGACTCCAACGCAACTCGAATAGAGTCAATCAGAGTTGGAGCTCAAGATATATATGGTCAAACCTCTAGTCAACTCTCAAAACCCAACCAGAAAAAGGGAAAAAAAGTCATCAAAACTGGTTAAAGTTAGTACCATTGTGAAGTGCTCATCATCACAATTCTAGTGGAAATTGTTTTACAGAAAATGAGGTCTATATGGAAAAGTTATGAAATCCCAAAGATTGGGTCAAAATTGTCTCCATGACATCAGCACCCAATCAACTCAAGAGCCAATCAGCCCTTAACACACGACATCACCTCCTCCCTCCAAGTGGAAAAAAATTATTGGAAAGAATAAATAAAATAAAAATAAAATAAAAAAATATAATAAAATTTATATTTAATAAAAATATATAAGATGGGCCCTACCCATCCATGGGGTGGCCCACATTAAGGGGGGCACCACCCATGGTATGGGGTGCGGCCCACTTTTGAAGGGGAATGCATCCCCCTCTTTTAGGGGAAAGGATAAAGGGAGGGGAGTGTGGTGGGACCACCACCCCCCTATAAAATGCCTATAAATCCTCTTTAAACTTAGACTTATTTTTGCTATTTCAAGCCTAAAAATTAGGCCATTTTTATGATATGAAACCATAAAAATATTAAACCCCTTTTCTATGAGAATATTAGGAATATTATTCCTAAATTAAGGTGCTTATTCAAACTGCATCCCCAAATTAATAGGGAATAAATCCCTTTGTACCCATTCAAATGGAAAAAGAAATTATCTTGAGGGGATATTATCCTTCCAAGAATCATAAGAAGGGGATATTATTGGAATTTTCTCTAGGTAAGGGAGATTGGGTAGTTAATTGATTTTACACCAATTTTGAAGAAAAAATGTAATATAAAAAGGGGTAGAATGGGGAGTGTGAGGTCAAGTGATTTTGGAAGAATTTTACAAGAGTGAGATTATTTTCCTTGGAGAAATTATTGTAATTCCGTGCTTGTGGAAGCTTCGTTCCACACACTTTGGAGGTACAATTTGAAGATTTGTTTGTAAACCAAGGGTAGGCTCTGCAGACGAATGTGACCGGATTTATGGAGGAATAATTGGATCTATCCACTCAATTGAAGAGGGGCCCTAGAGACATAGTCGTTCTAAATGATGAATTCCGTTATCAATTTCATTTGCACTCTCTTTTTCTCTCTCATTGTATTTTTTCCTTAATCTCTTTGTAATTTCGTTAATTTAAATTCATTGACTGTTAACTATTAATTAAGCACTTTTGGTTTGTAATTGTTAATGTAAGAAATTGAAGCAATTGTCATAGATCCTTAAAACAGATCAAATTGGTCTCAGAGCTATGTTTTGACTAGTATTGTAGATTTGAATGCTTACATGCTCAAAGCTTCAACAAGGTGAAGGAAAACTTGAAGAATACAATCCTGAGATTGGTAAACAAAGAGCTTCACCAAGAATGGATGAAACTAAAGTTGGGAAAGCACCAAGCAAGAGCTTGATGATAAGTATTTTTAGCGAGTCTTCCTTGAAATGAAGGCTATGGTGGAAGAGTTGTATGTGGAAAAGAAGAAGCACGAAAAGGGAGATTTGTTCAAGCAAGAAAAGAAGGAAGATCGAAAGGACAAAGGGGGAAAATATCCAGAAGCTCCATATCCTCCATCTTCCCCTTCTTTTCCATCTCCCCCTTCTTCTTCTTCCTCTTCTACTACTATTAATCCTTTCAAAAGCAAGTTGAAGCCTATTACTAAACTTGATGTAAAATTTGAGTTACCTAAGTATTGTGGTGAGTTAAATTTCAAAAGGTTAGATGATTGGATCCAACAGGTAGAAGTCTATTGTAGGATTCAAGGCCTAAAAAAAGATGCTTCTATGATTCAGTTAGCCACTCTCTAGTTGGGAGGTACAACTCTCACCTGGTGGGAGAGTAGGACTCAGGAGGAAATTGCTCACCATGGTAAGGTCAATATGACTTGGATGGAATTTATTGCTGACCTTAAAAAACAATTTTATCCTTTAGGTTATATGCAACAATTAACCATGAATTGGAAAACCTTTAGGCAAGGTAAGGGTGACTTTATCCAAGTTTACACTCATGAGTTTAGAAAATGGGCTATTTCTTTAAATATTCCATTGTATACTTAGGATACATTACTCAAGTACATAGGTGGTTTGCATTCTTACCTAAGACATACTATTCTAATGTTGAGTCTTAATAATTTGAATGAAGTGTTAGTCCAAGCCACTCATTTAGAGTCAAAGGTAAGAACACTTTCAGTGATAATTTCTCAAAAGAAACCATCTAAGAATAAGGGGAAACCTAAAGGTAAAGATAAAGGAAAAGAAAAAAATAGCCACAGTAAAGAAATAGGGTGGAAAACCCTCCTGTTCTCATTCTAAGAAAGAAGGACACGAAGACTCTAAGTGTTGGAAACTACATCCAGAACTTAGGCCAAAGAGGTATGGTGGAAACAAAGGGAAGCAGAAGATAGTTGTTGTAACACAACAAGATCTTGGATCTAATTTCGGGGATGAGATGAAGATAACCGCCATTGGGATTCAAGGTAAAAACAAAGTTGTATAGCTTACATTTGAATCAAGTATTTCTGCAAGTACAAGTAAGCAAACTAAAGTAGATAAGCAGAGGAATGAACTATTTCATATCTATTTGATAACTAAACACACTAAGGTTGATACTTTATTTGATATAGGTTCAAATCTAATCTCATATCTAAAGAGGTTGTTAAAAAGCTAAATCTGATTATAAATCCTCATCTGAAGCCATACCCTTTGGGATGGGTTTGTAATGATGCACGATTACAAGTCACTAAACAATGTAAGGTTAGTTTTGCAATCATTGCAAACTTTAAAGATGAGGTTGTAGCAGATGTTGTACCTTTAGATATTTGTGGACTTGTGTTAGGAAGTCCATATTTGTACGACGTTAAAGCTATCTTCTTTAGGGAGGAAAACAAGTATCACCTATTTAAGGATGGGATTGAATATATTGTATGTGCACATAAAGTTAAAACTAGTATTGCATTAGTTAATGTTGGTCAGATGAAAAGATTAGTGAACTCCAGTAAAAAATGTGTTAATGCTTGTTAAGGCCAAAGAAGATGAAGCATCTGACACATTTAAAGGAAGTGATCCTAAACATAAGGCTAAATTGGTCAAAATTGTTTTCGCTTATAATGACTTGTTTCAGGAACCAAAATGATTGCCTCCTAAAAGAGCTATTCAACATGAAATTCAATTGCAGTAGGATGCACCCCTACCTAATATTGGCATGTACCGTTTGTCTATCATGCAAAATGAAGAAATCAAAAAGAAAGTTCAGGAGCTCATCGACAAAGGAGTGATTCATCCAAGCACATCACCTTGTGGTTCTCCGATCATTTTGGTTCCAAAGAAAGATACAACATGGAGGATGTCCATCTATTTGAAGGAACTGAACAAAATCACCATAAAAAAAAAGTATCCGCTTCCTAGAATTGATGACTTGCTTGATCAGCTTAAGCATGCAATTTATTTCTCTAAATTAGATTTGCAAAGTGGTTATCATCATATTAGAATTGCAAAGGATGATATTTGGAAAATTGCTTTCAAGACAAAATAGGGACTTTATGAATGGTTGGTTATGCCCTTCAGGCTTACCAATGCACCCGCCACATTCATGTGAGTCATGAATGACATATTTTATCCTTACATTGATGATTTTGTTATTGTGTATCTTGATGATATCCTAGTTTCTAGCAAGTCTTGGGAAGACCATGTAAATCATGTTAAATTTTTTTTGACGTACTAAGAAAAGAAAAACTCTATGTAAAGATGTCTAAATGCGAGTTTGCAAAGAATTCTCTTGTGTACTTAGGTTTTATCGTAGGGAATAGTCAATTGAAAGTCAACCCTGTGAAGGTCGAGGCAATTGTAAACTGGCCTAAGCCAAGTACTGTAACTGAAGTTAGAAGTTTTTTGGGTGTTGTCCAGTACTGGAGGAAGTTTATTGCGAACTTCTCCTTCATTGTATCACTGTTGCATGCATTAACAAGTACAAAGATAAATTTTCAATGGGGAGGATGACAACAGAAGGCCTTTGACACACTGAAGGAAAAGTTAAGCACAACACTAGTCTTGGCTCTACGAGATTTTCATCAACCATTCGAGATCAAAATAGATGTGAGTGGATTTTCCATGGGAGCAATATTGACACAAGGAGCTAAGCCGATCTATTACCACTCTAAAACTTTTTCTAGCAGAGTAAGTAATTATCCAACTTATGATAAAGAACTTTATGCTTTAGTACAAAGTGTTAAGAAATGGAAACATTATATAATGGGAAAGGAAACAATAATCCATACCAATCATTAGCCATTACAAAATCTGCATTCACAAACTAAGCTACAACAAAGTAGGCATTTTCAGTGGATGGGATTTTTACAGTAGTTTCACTTAGTTATTAAGTATAAGAAAGGAGCCCATAACAAAGTAGCAGATATGTTTTCTAGACCTCCAATTTCTAATGCTTTGATAATCTTTAAAAATAGTTCTATGATTCATGCAAGTTTTCAAGAACAATATGCTACTGATGAAAATTTTAAGGATATCTATGCAACTCTAATCCAAGGAAAAAAAGTAGAAGAAAAGGATTACTATGTGCATGATAAACTCTTGTATCACTTAGGAAAATTATGCATTCCAAAGAATGAACAAGCACATGTAATCAGAGAGGCACACACATCGCTAATTGCAGGACATTTTGGGGTTACTAAAAATTTGGCACAGCTACAAAAATATTGCTACTAGCCTCAAATGCAAGAAATTGTAACAAAATATATTAAGGGATGTGTGATGTGTGTAACTAGCAAACCAAGTAATAGGAAATTAGGGTTGTACACACCTTTACCTTTACCATTCCATCTATGGGAAAGTGTATCTATGGATTGTGTTGGGGGATTGCCTATGTCTAAGAAAGGGCATGACTATTTGTATGTAGTAGTTGATCGGTTCAACAAGATGCGTATTCTTATGCCATGTAAAAAGAAAGTCACTGCTGAACTGACAGCTCATATATTTTTAGTTTGTATGGGTTCACTTTGGCTTACCCACTTCCATTGTATCGGAACAAGATTCTCAATTCCTTGGGGATTTTTGGTTAGTATTATGGTGACTTATGGATACTAAACTGAAAAAGAGTACAACCTTCCATTCGTAGACCGATGGATAGAAAAAGGTAGTCAATAGGATAGTTGTGCATCTACTAAGAGGATATTGCAGCAAACATCTTAAGTTGTGGAATGAAAGTCTTCATTATGTGCAACATGCCTACAACCATGCAGCCCATTCTTCTACAAAGAGGTCTCCTTTTGAGACTTGCTTCAGTTACTTGCCAAAGACACCAATGGACTTTGCTTTTGGAACAAATGATATTGAAGATGGATGCCTTGATGTAGAAAGGGCTTTAAACTTCATCCAGAAGGTCCAAGCAATTCATTAGGCTATAGAAGCACAATTGGAAAAGAGTCAAGCAAAGTACAAGGATCACCATGACAAGCATCGCATTGATCATCATTTCCAGGTTGGAGACAGAGTTTGGTTACACACAAGCAAGGAAATAATGCAAGGTGAAGAAACAAAGCTAAAGCCGTTCAGATATGGTCCATTCAAAATTCTAGAAAATATTTGCACAAATGCCTTCCGGCTCAATTTTCCTACATACATGCAGATTTACTTGGTATTCAACGTTAAGAACTTGAAGTTGTACGAACCTTCAATGATACTAGATGAGGAGGCTAAAATGCAAGTTCCATCAGTTGATGACCTTTCACTAGAGTACATGTCAGAGTTTCCTAAAGATGTTATCCACAACAAAAACACCAAGACTTCACGAAGAGGAGCAGTTGAATACCTCTGAGTGGGGCTAAAAAGGATGCATCCTAGGAAGGAAAAGTTGATGGATATTGGTAAAGTGAGGGAACGTTACCCTCACCTAATTTCTGATTGACCATCTTTCGAAGGTCCAAAAGCTCTCTAGTAGGGAGGATTGATCCAAAGGATTTTTTGTCAATTTTGAAATTCTCCATTTTTCTCTAGTTTTGATATCTTTAAAAAGTTCTTGGGATCCTAACTCCAACACAACTTGAACGAAGTAAATCAGAGTCCCAGAGCTCAAGATATATATGGTCAAACCTCTGGTCAACTCTTAGAATTGGGCTAGAAAAAGGGAAAAAAAATCATAGTCATCAAAACTTGTCAAAGTCAACACCATTGCAAAGTTCTCATCATCACGATTCCAGTAGAGTCTTTTTTACAGAAAATGGGGTCCATATGGTAAAGTTATGAAAGGTCAAAGATTGGGTGAAAATTGCCCTGATGACGTTAACACCCAATTAGCTCAATGGCCAATCAGTCCTTGACACACGGCATCACCTCCTCTCTCTAGGTGGAAAAAATTTATTGACAAAAATAAAAAATAATAATAAAATATAATAAAATTTATATTTAATAAAAATATCTAAGATGGGCCCCACCCATCCATGGGGTGGCCCACATTAAGTGGGGCACCACCCATGGTATGGGGTCGACCCAATTTTGAAGGGGAATGCATGCCCCTCTTTTAGGGGAAAGGAAAAAAGGAGGGGAGTGTGATGGGACCCCCCATATAAAATGCCTATAAATCCTCTTTAAAATTAGACTTATTTTTTCTATTTCAAGCCTAAAAATTAGGCTATTTTTATGATTTGAAACCATAAAAATACTAAACCCCTTTTCTAGGAGAATATTAGGAATATTATTCCTAAATTAAGGAGCCTATTCCTAAAAAGGGGTAGAATGGGGAGTGTGAGGTCAAGTGATTTTGGAAGAATTTTGCAAGAGTAAGAGATTATTTTTCTTGGAGAAATTTTTGTAATTTTGTGCTTGTGGAAGCTTGATTCCACACACATTGGAGGTGCAATTTGAAGATTTCTTTGTAAACCAAGGGGAGTTTCTGCTGATGAATGTAATCAAATTTTGGATGAATAATTGGATTGATCCGCTCAATTGAAGAGGGGCCCGAAGACATTGTCTTTCTAACGATCAACTCCATTATCAATTTCGTTTGCTCTCTTTTTCTCTCTCATTTTTTTTTTCCTTAATCTCTTTGCAATTTCATTAATTTAAATTCATTGAGTGTTATGTATTAATTAAACATTTTTGGTTTGTAATTGTTAACGTAAGCATTTAAAGCAACTGTCATAGATCCTTAAAATAGATCATTGAAGGAGATTCTATATGCGGCTACGCTAGGGGTTAGAGCTCCCCTACAATGAGACATGCCTCTGTTATAGGATCGTGGGGAAGGTTATCAAGTATTATTCTTTCTTGCTTGATCTTAAGGGGTTGACACTCATCAAGCATATGTCATGTATTTCTATTTTAAGATTGCGAAAAAACTAATGTGGATATAATTCGGTTATATGCCCTCTGCCCTGAAATATGGAGTTTCAGGATACATCGTTATTGAAATTGAGATCCCTGCTGTCCAGGTTTAAAAATTTTCAGGTGCGTTTCTATCTCCAGCAATGCTGCATTCTTGGTTTAAAGGTTTGCATTTTCTGGAATTCCACTCCTGCTCTGTTTGTAAATTATATAAGATAGATTATATTAACGAATTCCACTTGTAACTTTGATAAGCAAAACCTCTAATTGAATAGATTGCGATATTTCTATGCAGGAAGCTCTAATTGAATGGATTTTATTCAGGTTTTGTGCAGGATGAGACAATTGAGAGAAGGAGAAGTTCAAGCCGTAGTTTTATGAAGCTGCCATAGCTCCCGAATGAGATAATCATTGAAATAGGGCAAAAGCTATCTTTGAAAGATGTTGCAAACTTGATATTGTGTTGCAGCGTCTTAGGGTGGACATGTCCTGTTTGGAAAGCGTGACGCCATCCATCTGCAATCGCTTCATCATCCACTTCTCCCGCAGCCGCCTTGTGAGCCTCCGTTTCTGCTATGACGTTCATCGCCACCACAAATACGATGAGGAAACAGTATCCCAAAATGGCGTCCACTGTGTGGCGGTGAACATCATAGTAGAAACGGAGGCTCACGAGGCGGCTGCGGGAGAAGTGATTGATGAGGCGGTTGCAGATGGATGGCGTCACGCTTTCCAAACACGACATGTCCACCCTACGACGCTGCTCGTATAAATATTTGGCCTTGGATGCCACACCCCCGCAACACGATATCAAGTTTGCAACATCTTTTAACGATAGCTTTTCCACTATTTCAATTATTATCTCATTCGGGAGCTCTGACAACTTCATGCTAATACGCCTTGAGCTTCTTCTTCTCTGAATTCGCTCATCCTGCACAAATCCCGGAAATCGACCTCCATGCGGGCACACCCAGAATCATTGCGGAGGAGGAGTTTGAGAAGATTGTTGACATAAATGCATGGGATGCGTTGTCGAGAGGAGTAGAGCATGTGAGGATAATCTTCCACTGGCGTAGCCTAAGCTTCCATCAGGGTAGACAAGCGTTGCTTAACAAATTCATGGACACTGCTCCTCTCCACCTTCAAACATGTTCTGTCTTTGGTGTTCGATCGGCGCAATGTTGATATCAAAACGGCCTATCATATTGTTATGTGCTTGTATCTTTAAACATACAATAACCATTGTGAAAATT